>CM076582.1:1120891678-1120934178 GCA_034641835.2 Pinus albicaulis
TATGTTAAAGTACTACAATAGAGGTTGTTAATGGTTAAGCAACTTACTATTCTTATTATAAGGTTACACTATGAACTGGTGAACATTCTATGTAATGAGGAGTAAGGAATATTTAATAATGATTTGGATAGTTACCCGTGGGTAACTTATATAAAAATTTTAACTCCTGGCATTTCCATATGAAGTTATCGGTGTATGTTACACTTATAAAGTAGTTGTTGTCAAACTTGTCTAGAGCACATGGATCAAGTAAGATTATGGCATCCCTGCTATCATTTGGTGGACACATATTCATAACATTGAAACATATACTCTGATTATATATTTATCAATAATAAATACAAATAAAACCTTCAACCATATCAACCACATTAATATTTTTAATATAATTATACTAATATTAATATTTATTTTAAATCTAACTTTAATATTAACTTCAAAATAAAATCCCACACATGCGTCAATTAAAAAAACACCTCCAAAAGTTGAACTTACCTCAAAAAGTTGAACTTTTAATTACCATTCAATATATTATTAGAATCATTAGAATCTAGATGGTCGTGATATTTAGATACAACAATGATCACTATAATCCAAGTAAAACCTACTTTACATCGATTCAAATGGAATAAAGCCAAAACATCTATTCAAATGTTGCCTCAATTAAAAAAACACCTCAAAAGGTTGAACTTTAAGTTACCTTTCAATATATTATTAGAATCATTAGAATCTAGATGGCCGTGTTATTTACTTACGCCAATGATCACTATAATCCGAGTAAAACCCTACTTTACATCGCTTGAAATGGAATAAAGCCAAAACATCTATTCAAATGTAGAAAATCAAAGACCAAAATATTACTTTAAGTTTATATTTATTAGATTAATTTAAATTAGATTATATTAATTTATTAATAATAAGAGTGTTATTGCTTTAATGGGTTTGGAAAGTTAAAGAAATCATTCATGTATTATTTATTAATTTTTTTATTGATTAATATTATTATTATTACTATTTTACTTTAAAAAATTAAACTTTATATAAAATTTAACATTATAAAATAAAAAATATAAAAAAATTAATTAATTAGTGTGGTTTATTATTTAGATTAAATTTTAATAATAAATCATATTGATTGAACTTATAAATAATATTTATTTGAATGTGATTATTACTTAAAAAAAAATATAACTTTTACAAAAGATAAAATTTAAAATCATTTATCTCAAATATTATCAATTAAAATATTTCACCTCTTATTTAAAATATTTCACCTGTCCCACCTAGATTGGACAAGAAGAGGTCGAACCAAATCAATTATATCATTTCCTTGCGTTGCATTTAAAGAGTACGACTCAAATTTTCATTCACCTACTATCGCACAAAACTAATGGATTTTTTTGTTATGTTAATTAGAATATAAGATACAATTTTTAATAAAAAAGTGAATTTTTATTATTTAAAATATTTTTTTATTTTTAAAATATTAATATTATATAAATTAAATTACAAAATTCAAATTTATTATTATAAAATATTTTTTTAATATTTTATATAATTAATGTCAATTAAGTGAATTAGATTTTTTTAAGAAATAAAATTATCTTTTAAATAAATGTTTTTCCATCCCGGGGGTCCTAAAATAAAAAGAACAAACATCCACGGCTTCTCAATTTTTTTTCCAAAAATAACTTCATTAAAATTGTATTTTATAATCTTTTTATTTATTTAAAATTAAAATTAAGATATATTTATATTTTTAATTAAATTAATTTTTTTATATTTATTTTAATTATATATTTATTAATTTTAAAATAAATCTTCCAAAAAATCATATGAGAGATTTTGGAACCGATGAAAATTTTGTTATATTTATTAATTATTAAAATAAATGAAATATTTTTAAGTTTGTATTTTTTAGTTTCATCACATGTCTATAAAGTTATAAATTTTTGGAAAGATTTTGTTAGCAACGATTTTGTATTGTAAATTTGTTATTGACTAATAAAATCTAGTTTATTTTATAAAAGACAGATAAAAATTGATAAAGATTAATTAGGTTAATTATTATTGGGTGCTATTTGGGAATGAAGGTTGATTCATTAGTCTTATTCAAGGAAAACCACATCGCTTGTAATTATTTATTAGTAGTCTATAAAGGGGCATGCTTTCATTCTGACAAATACTTTTGAGTGATAGACCATTAACTTGTTTCCTTAGACCCAAATAACTAACTCTTAGCCAAATAAAAATCATTTTAAAGCATACTCTAGACCTATGAAAAACTTAATGTACACCTAACCTTAACCTTACTCTATATTTATAATTAACTTTTATGATTCTGAATATTTAAAAGTAATTATTAGTACTGTTTAAATATTTTAGGTTTTAAATTTTAATAAAAAAGTTAATAAATATATTTTTTCATAATCATAATGGTTATATATATATAACCCGTGGATCTGGATCTCCTAACTTCAGTCATATCATAGACTTTTAATTATAATCATAATGTTTATATATATATATATATATTTCAGAAAGAAAAAAACGCTATATAACCGGTGGATCTCCTAACTTCAGTCATATCATAGACTTTTTAATTGTGTTATTAAAATCCCCCACTTGGATTTAAAATCCAAGTTACCTACCAATTGTCCTTTAAGCCCTAACATTTGCTCCTCTCCTCATCACTTCTGACCACATTTGTGATGCTCCGCAGCTACAAAAATAGGACCACGATAACGGAGAGTTAGGTTCATATTACACAAATGTTAAAAAAATAATACACCACTTATTACCCCAATTCCATGTCTGCCACTTTGAGACAGTGTATTCCAATTCATAATATCCCCATTCAAAAATGGGACCATTTATTGGTAATTTTCCCCAAATTGAAAAAACCATTTACTGCACCCCAAAATAATATTTCCTAATATTAAATTGCATTTAAAACTATATTCAATTCTCCAGCGTTAAAACCGTGGATACACATAATTTCTTTTGAATGGTATGAACAGCGTTGGTGATTGGGTTCTGCGCCGAAGCTACTTTTGGCTTTCCAAAGTCAAGCGACCCGTGAAGTCACCTGCAGTTCAACACTTTCATGATTTTAAAAGATTTTTAACACACGGCTTGCATGTAAAGTAGAAGAAAAACGCAATTGACCTTATCTTATCGTTAATTTCATAATTTAGAAAAAGCATACGATAAATATAGAAATTCACTGCGCACATGGGCGCCGACGGATTCCCTTTCATAAGAATTTCTACTGCATAGCAGAAGCCTAAAGAACTCTGATCGATCTATAAACAAACAAAATCCTTTCGCTTTCGCCCGCCTTGCGAAAAAGTAGAGGTGATTTGCTGTGGGCATTTTGATTGACTCTTCTGATTCTCTGAGTTCCTTCGTAATTTGTTTTTGGCTGAATTTTTTGATGCTGCCGACTGCTATGAAACCATTTTCCAAGATATGTAACAATTATAAGTGAACTAACTAATTTTATAAACAATAAAGAAAAAACATTATAACTAGTACAATTATATTAATAAGGAGTTGTTTTTAGTGCGATTTTTTGGAGTTTTTTACCAGAATCAACTGAAAAATTTTGAGGTGGAATTTTGATTTGTGTTATTTAAACTATTTTTTTTACTGTATATATAGATTTAGCACCCTCAAAAACCCCAAGGGCACTTGGATTGTGTAAGATTACCTATCAAATTTGTGATTTCAATCAATTCATGTCTGATTTTAGAGAATTATCTATAAAGCACACATATCAACTATGAATAATATTGAGAACTAATGTTATTAATGTTATTATGAATAATATTAATAAAATAAATACAATAACAACATTAATAATAATTAATAATATATTATTACTATTATAATAATTGATATTATATTATTATTACTATATAAATAATAATAATAATAATAAATCATAATCATAATTATAATTATAATTATAATAATAGTTAAACAAAATTATCATAATAATAATAATAACAAAAATAATAGTCAACTCTCACTAGCACAACTAGTTGAGGATGGGCCTCTTTAGCAAGGCGACCCATGATCAAACCTCATGGGGTGGTTGTGCCATGTGTTAGGGGGAGGAGACATGTTAATGTTATTAATGTTATTATGAATAATATTAATAAAATAAATACAATAACAACATTAATAATAATTAATAATATATTATTACTATTATAATAATTGATATTATATTATTATTACTATATAAATAAAAATAATAATAAATCATAATTATAATTATAATTATAATAATAATTAAACAAAATTATCATAATAATAATAACAAAAATAATAGTCAACTCTCACTAGCACAACTAGCGAGGATGGGCCTTTAGCAAGGCAAACTCCATGATCAAACCCTCACTTGGGGACAAGACAGTCTTCCGTGTTAGGGGGAGGGGAGGAGATGCTAAAAATCAACCGCCTAGGGCCGGTGTGTGGCTCAAACCAAAGGACCCCAGTGACTTCGACTATTTAGATGCCCTTGGGTCACTAAGAAGCCACGGGAATAAGTCGAGGATCATAATAACTCGACAAAAATAATAATAATAAATAAAGATAATAACAACAATTATATTAATAATCATTTAACAAATTATATTAATACTCTATTTAATAAATAATAATGAAGTAATTATGAAATAAACATTCAAAAAAATGAAACAACAATTTAAAATCTAAAATCAAATTTATGTTTATAGGCAATTATGATCCCTTACATTAATAAAGTCAAGGCAATAATATAAAAACAAGGAAATTTTTAAACAAATTTCGATACAATATTCAACTTCAAAGACTCAGTCAACACACTATTTAAACGCTAGCCTCTTCTAAAACACAACCAGACCAATGAAAAAAGCAACACCAATTCAAATCAATGTGATAATGATCACGATGTTTCACACTTTCCAACTAGTCCTCTCTGTTTTCCTTCGATTCTCTTCAGAAATGATACAAGTATTCCACATCTGATTTCATTTCACGAAGGACGTGAATACATGGTCCACAAAAATATGATGGAAATCATGTTTTCATCAAGCCTATTTCGAATATACAAAAAAACTTATTACTTCTCTAATCGATTTTATCGCGAAAATATAATGTATACTATCATTGTTCTCCATACTTGCATTTGAATGTATTTAAAAACACAATTAAAATTAGTAAGTGTGTGTATATATATATCCATAAATAAAAAAATAATTAGATATAAAAACTTGAAACGATTCAAAAGAAATTATCTGTGTGTATATAAATAATCGCAAGCAACAACAATAATTATAAAATAGTATTCATCAACGTAAATTACATCCAAATCATAAATACCTTTAAATGATATCGACTTCAATCAGTCCTCCTTTCTTTTCTAAGTGTAACATATGTAACATATATTTTTTTGCATAATGAAAATCAAAAGGAGTGTGAAATCTCAAAACTACCATTTATTTCACTCTTTGATATAAATAAATTCTGCACTTTGACTCTATGTCTCCACCATCTACGTTGGCTCATTGCAAATTCATCCCCTATCATTTGTTTATTTTCGCCTCCCATGCCATTTTCAAAGGAATTTGTCTCGATTCTACAACAATAGCAATAAGGACAAGGCAATAAGACAACCCCTATCAAATGGAACACCACAATACTTTTCAAACATAACTCATCAACTTTTGAAGTTGTATAAGCATAACCAAGCACGATGAAAAATATTTTCAATATATCCAAGTACCATTGACTACCAGTTCAACCCACAAATTACAAGTTAACTTCATGTGTTATCCACACATAGTAGTACTTCACACTCCAAAGACATCATCATCACTATCACCTATTTTTTTTCTTCTATCGCAATCCGCAACACATCTCGTAATAGGAAATTTAACGACCGGCGATTTTTCAATTATGCAACTTGTGAGATTATTCATCGTAAATAAGTGATGAGAAGAATAAAAAAATGTCCTTTCGTTAATCCAAGAAACTATCAACACCAACACAAGAAGATCTCAATCATCAAGAAAAGGCTTTGCATGTTCAATATCTACTAAAATACGAAAATACATTTTTTTGGGATCATCTCCTTCCCCGTATATAAATTTTGTCTAAAGTGACAACAATGTTGGAAGTTTTCCAACAAAAATCTCTGAATTGTTCTACCTACATTAACAAGGGTTTAACCCTAAAAGGAGTGAAGTCACCAAGGTCACCCACAAGAATGATGGACCTACCACTCAAAGGACATTCCTTGCTTAGGAAAGGCTTCCCCGCAAAACAAGGATCTATTTGTATGAATATTCATGACCTATAAATCTCATCTCTATAAATCAATATATATCGAATGTGACTCATTTCTTCTTTAAAGATCACCAAATCTCCGCTCTGCATACGATATCTTTTATAAGAATTTTTAAAGGAGAATGTATTGTTTTCGCACATATGTTAAAAGCAACAATACCAAACTTGGAGCAAGCAATAACAAAGGACTTTTACCATTTTTTGTTGAACTAGAAAGAGCATAAGAAAATCAAGAATGAGAGAAGACTTCCCTGCTCCAATAATACCTTAAATAATCATTTTCAAAGTAATCATATAATTTCTACCATTAACAAAGTGTCGGAAACAATTTCAAAAGCAACTACTTGTTTTTCTCGATAGAGAGTGAATGTGACAAATATGTGTCCCTAACAAAGCCGTGATTTACAACACTTGCAACCTCATCTTTTGTAACTAGATCCCTTGTTCCAAAAAAATTATTTTTACCATCAAGTTTCGCAAATTATAATGAATATCAAAGTCCATTTTGTTGATTCGTGATAACATCGATGTGCTCTTTAGTCTCAAACTTTGTGGAGAGGCTAAGACACATGTATTCCACAGAACTAGAATTTTTTTGTAAAATCAACTTTATATTTAATTTTATTTTGATAAATTAATTATTTTAAAAGAGACACTAAGTCTAAAATTAGGAAATTAAAATAATTAATGGTATTAATCTAAACCATGGGACGTGTAACTTCTAGAAAAGCAAGAATGTCAAAGTTGTGACCTTGGTCATTGATTGGAGATCTAATCTCGTCATGAAGTCTCAATGAGAAGAGATCAGGAAGAAGGCTTTTGGCATTGAAAAATGTTCGAGAGATCAAGAGATCGGATTTTCTAAAGTGAGCAAGAAGCTAGAGAAAAAAAATCTATATCGAGATATTCTCATGCAGCTGAGGGGTAGAGGTGTTTTGAATGAGCATTCTCTCTGGGCCAATAATAGATCGTATAGAGAGAGAAAGATGCAGAGGAAGCATAGTAGCACCTAGAGAGGGTGATGCAGAGCCATGCAGCCACATGTAGAGGAAGCGCAAGAGCCCCGAGCACTCGAGTTTCCAACCGGGAGATCAAAGTTTGCCGGGAGCACTAGAATCAAGATTTTTTCTAAGGGATAAACGGTTCAACAAGAGGAGGTGAAACAATGATCGCAGGTCACAATAATCCTACACAATTACCGCACATAGGCAGCAGAGGGTGCCGGGGTTTCGTCAGTCACCTACTCTCCGACTACCGGAATTACAAAGTGAGGTAATCTCACAATTTATCTTTCTCCGAAAAGTGTTATTATCTGCATTACAGCTACATATCCAGACTTGTATTTATATATAATTGATGCTTAATAATAAAACCCCAAATCGTTGCACTTGTTTTCATGGTCAGTTTTTCTGTATATCTTTTAAAAACAACAGCTTTCCTTGTGAGATGTTTTTTTTTTTCTTGGGTTCCTTGTTTCACATATTAATTTAATTAAGTGAAGGTTGCTTCGCGTAATCGATTCAATATTTATATAAGAATATGCAAATAACTTGTTAAAATAATTTACAAGTAGGAGAAGTTAACTATCTCATTAGGATTCGGGGAGCATGTAGGACTTGGAATTTTTCGATGGTATTCAGCTATAGAGCACAGTAGGTGAAAAGGAAGAGAATATAGAGAGTTTAGTAGGATGTTGAATAGCTATAGAAAGCATCAATTCAAATCCCCAAAGGACTGGGTAACAGTCTGCATGGTTAGAAGGGTCAGAAGTTTGTGAGAGAAAGTCTCTCTCCGAGAGTGAGTTTACGTAGAGGAAGGCTTCCAAATCGAGATTTTACCGAGCCGCAGGGAGCAAACAGAGATGGCGGGACACATTTTTTCCCAGGAAATTTTTGTTGAGCAGAAGGCTTCATAAGAGAAAGAAGAAACATAGTGAGGTAATTTTTCCTCATGGATTTCACACGGGGAATTGATGCGCGATCTAAGCATCATATACTATGTGCGCATCTACAAGCTCCGGCATGAGGTAATCCAACAAGTGTTGCCCATAGGGAGTAAGAGAGTATTTGACATTCTTGACAACAATGGCAGGTCAAGGTGGTCAGAGATCAGATCCACTGGAGGGTGCCTCCAACTATGGTCCTGAAGGCGTAAATCACTTCCCTTATAAATGAATACGATATCAAGATTTTCATGACTAGTACGGTAACTATCCGTGCAGATCCAAATCCACTAAAGAGGTACACAACCGATATGGCGAAGGCTAAGAGGTTTCTCCTTGACGGATTCAAGGATCACATAGTGTCCCAATATAGCTAGCAAGGACACAAGTAGGAAGATGTGGGAAGCTCCCGCAACACCGTATGAAGGCTCTTCGAGCAAAGGAAGACAACAGAGCAGAATGAGAAGGATGTGAGTGTGGTATGGAGATGACTGACATGCTCCCGTCGAAAATCTCAGAGATCCAAAGTTCAACCGGTAGCCGTGGTCCACACCACCGACCAATGAAGGTAAGGCTTTCCCTCAATACAGCGGCTTAATACTTGCAGGCGTATCTAGAGCATCTTGGGCAAAGAGCAACTACCGATCCGAAGAGATATGGGTTGCTCTTCGCAAGAAGATATAAGGAGGGACCTAGTCAAGTGAAAACTCGATGACATCAAGAGTGCTGGTCAAAGATGAACGAGGAGGAAAAGGTTGCAACTTTGACCCAAGGGGCGACATGAGAAGCATAGACAAAGAAGTGACATTCCGAAGATAAAGTGCTTTAGTGTGGTAACTTGGTCACTATGCTACCCAATGTCTTTGAAGAAAAAAATGACAAGGACGAGAAGTACATTCCAAAGGTTACACCCGCAAAGATCAAGGAGGATGAGAGCAGAGTTCTACACATCTCCAGGAGGGAGATGGGCGATATTGAACCGCAAGTTCTCAAGAACTTCAATTAGGCAGATCCTTGAGGAGTCGACCCTTGGATCATGACCTTGCTACGGGAGCCCAAGATCAATAGTAGCGGGCTGAAGGAATTTTTTCGTCGGTAGATGAGTGAAGTTGGACTCGACACATCCACACAGTTAGCAACAAAATGAAGAGGGAGGCAGTAGAGCAACAACAACACAAGGCAGAAAGGAAGAAGAGCTGCCAGTTGCTTCAAAGGGACAATGTGGTACTAGAAGCAATCATAGTTTCAGCATCGAGATGCATCCTAAACACGTGTTCATAGTCATGGATGTTTTTCAGCTTGTTTCTCTCGTAACCGAGTTGCAAGCAGTAGAGTTATCGTTGAAAAATGCTAGCAACAGATGCATCATTTGAGAGGGATTTGGCAAAGATGGATGCAATGTTGATCGTGGCAGGGCCGCAGCAGTGGCTGGCCATAACAAAGAACGCAAAGGGTTGGTGGGAAACATGTCAGCCGTAGGAGATGCTTCGTAGTCGTAGCAGAATTAGGCATATTTATTTAGAGCACATTCCTCGCTAAGAGGGAATGTTGATTTGTAGAAACATCGAATTTTCTCTAAGTCTCAAACTTTGTGAGTACAGACACATGTATTCCATATAACTCCAGAATTGTTTTTTGAAATTCCACCCAAAGATAGTTTTATTTGATAAAATAATTATTTTTAATGAAACCCTAAGTATAAACGCATGAAATTGCTAATTAATGGGTATTAATCTATACTATGGGTGTAACTTAGAAAAAGTAGATCAAGTCAAAATGTGACCTTAGTCATTAATCGAGATCTAATCTCGATCATTAAAGTATCAACGAGAATAGTATAAAGAATATTTGAAGGTCATTTGAAAAACACACCAACATATCAAGAGATCAATTTTTAAGTGAGAAATTCTTAGAGGAAAACCGTATCGATAGGTTCTCACTAACTGAGGGGCAGCACGCTTTGGCCCACGGATCTTCTCCGGGACCAAGAATACTCAATAGAGAGGTAGAGAAAGGCATGAGAAGAAAGAATGAAGTGTCTGGAGAGGGTGACACAACACTACGCAGAGGGTGATAGAGGCTGCCAAATTTGGCCACATAGAGGTAGCGCAATATTCCAAGGCACTCGAGTCGCAGGGATATCGAAGTTTTGAGCCGAGAGAGGGATGGAATCGAAATTTCTGAGGGTTGAACGATTTAGTAGAGGAGGTGATAAACATCGATTTCTACGTAGGCCTACGGAATTAATGCACAAAGGCAGCGTAGGTGTTGGGTTTCGTCGGGGTCACCACTGACTGGCCCAGACTCTGTAAAGTGAGGTAATCTCACAATTTTTTCTTCTTCTACAAATTGATATTCTTATGTATTGATAGCCAACAATGCATCCAAATATTGTATTTAGATATAATTTTTGCTTAATAATAAAAGCCCCGTATCTAATCGCACTTGTTTTCTTTCATTTTGTTTTTCCAGGGACATTTATCTAAAGAAATGCTGTCCCGTGTTATGATTTTCGTCTTCGCTCTCCTTGTTTCACATATTAATTTAATTAAGTAAAGGTTAAGTCAGTAATTGATTCAATATTTACATATAATAAACTCCGCAACAACTTGTTAAAGTAATTTACAAGTAGGAGAAGTTAATTCAATTTGTTGCGGTAGGATTCCGAACTAGGACTTCAAATTTTCACACCTTTTACCAAGATTATCAAGGTTCAAAATTCTTAAGCACATATTGAAGGAACGACGAAAAAATTTGTCACTCTTCTAAATCTTGATCAACATTGTCTTCATGTAAAAGTTGTTCAACATCCCCATCATTTTCCATTTGGAGAAGGGCCTTGATCAACATGCCATGCACGATATATGAAATTCTTCTACCCTAAACAATATTTTTAGTTTACATCCTCGATAGCTAAATAAATGTTATGAAATGACTTTCGTATAAAAGAAACTCACACCGTAAAAAAATTTGAACTCTTCTAACCCTTCATCAAGAACAACATGAAACCGTGACCAAACATGAATGATAGCATGGTTATCTTCGTGGCTTCCAAGGCTCCTACTCATGCTTCACATCAAAACTCTACAATTTTGTTGTTTCTATCAAGCACAAATTTTCCAAAATATGGTCGTGTTTGATAAACCTCAATGAAATTATTTCGACACAAAACTTCATCGAATGTAGCGAAACCTTGGTACACTTTCCCAACATTCAACGGGGAAAAATGTGACCAGACAACAAGAGCTAGCTTTATCAACAAATTGCACGTTTCTTGAGCTCCGTTGTCACGCTCCACAAGTGTTTCAACAAGGAATATCTTCTATACATTGATAATGTAGGAGCCTCATACCACTCCCCACCAAAGAAATTTTCTCCTTCGGTTATTGGCTTTTTCAATATACTTCAAAACTTGGATGTTGGGAAAGAAATCGCTCTATTAACTGCATTTTCTCGCCAGATTGTCAAAACATCGCATTGCTAACATTTAAACAATCATAGTTTCATGCTTCCGTTCATACTTTTTTCCTTTTTCATCTAAGTGTACAATAGTGACTCTACACGAACCTCATTATGGAGCATCATAAGATGTGAAAGTGAAAATCCTTTTTCATATAAATAAGAATCAATCGCATTTTGTATGCCTTTGGACATGGTTCACTACATGCTCATAATCGTCTTCGAGTTGGCAAGAAAAAATTTCTCGGTATTTAAAAGACATGGATAATCATTTAAAGTTCAAGGTATCAGCACATTTCGACGATGTGTCACACCGATTCTAGGTAGTAACATAATTCTTTTCAAAGTATCACTATGTGTCGACAAGAGGGTAGATTGGACCAATCTAATGTTTCCATATCCGGTGCTTCAAGAAACCACACAAATCCATGTATGTGAGCTGAAACTCTTATGTTGCCCCTTATACTCCGACAAAATTCAAAATTTCAAGCACATATTAATCAAGCATAAGAACGTACCTTTTTCTTCAAATCATTGGAAAATCCAAATTAAAAGGAATCAATAAAAAAACTTATACTAAAAGATTACACCAACATATCTCCGCAAAATTGTGTCATAGGGTCCGTAATTTATTAGCAAGATTGGGAGTCCAATCAGCGTAGTTAACATCATTTCAACCAACTTTGGGATTCTAGGATCTAGCCTCCCGTAATCCTGTGAGAGGGATCTGCCCAATATGTACAAAGATGGATATTGTCTTTGAAGTTTAGGGTAATGATATTAGGCTAGTTATGGCTGCCAAGGGTTTTGTTTTGTTTTGATGGTTGAGCATGAAATGTTACTTGAGGGGAAAAGTCATAAGTGCAAAAAAGTTTCAAAAGTGAGAAGTTGCAAGCAAGTAGAACATTTGCGTACGTATAGATATAACGCCTGGGTTTTTAGTCCATTGGGTTATGGAGTCATATCCGGGCTTTAATTGAACAACAACATCAAGTGTGATCCAAGGGCAAGTCATCTATGTCTAAGGATTTTTAAATTTTGATTTATGGAATGGAGAGTGGATACACTATGAAGGGGAACAAACATATGCGTAATCTAAGAGCTGTACCTCTAGATCCGATAAGTACTTTTAAACCAAATTTCTACTTTTGGCAAACACTTAAGGAGGACACGAAGCGGACTAGGATCCGTGTTTAAACCAACCACTTTCTCACACACTTCCAATAGAAAACATACAAAACAAGGAGAGACACAAAGATAACACAGAATGTACAAAGATCTAGTAAGTGCTTCTAACCAGCTGCCTTTTAACACATTCCAAGGGAAACAACTGTTAGTTATGCAGACAAGTCTCGGGACTGCATAACCATATCTTTCCTTCGCTCATCATCACATAACACATACCTAAAATAATATCTCGTAAATAATATTCACTAGGACGATAAAATGATAAATTATTCTCATACCTAAAACCTAATTAAGTCATTCCAAACAACACGTATTGGAAGAAACATTCGAATAAAGATTTCTCACCAAACGAGAAAGTTACCGATATACAAAGAAATCCTAACTTCACAGAACTGTTTTACAAGGAAATGAAACATCATGAAAACAAAAATAAAAACAACAAGTTACAAATGAGAAGAAGAACAATTGCCACAGATCAGATCCCATGAAATGCCCTTTATATTGATGTCAAACCAAACCTACAAACTTCAAGTCCAGCTGTTTTGCTCGTAAATCATCTTCACTTATTCAACCTAACTACTCTAGCACAAACAGAGCTTCAAGGGCCGTGAATACTATGTACAAATAGAAGTCTCAAGCTCAAGTGTATTTCATAAAAGTTCTCAAAGAATCTCAACCCTTTTTCCTCTTCTCGTAGAAGTATTTATAGGAAGATGAGGAGGTGAGATTTTAACAAAATATCTCAAAGACAAGCTTAATGGGTAGTGAAGACTTCTCGGCCTTTTGAGAGGTTCGAGGAAAAAATTCTATTGTGTGGGTCACTACATTAACCGTTTCTCTACAATAAATATCAAAGCTCGTGGAAGCTTTGTTTGACTTTGAGGCTCCGTACGCTGTGGAGTGACTCGCATATTTTTTGCATTTATTCTCTTATGTGGCACTGGGTCGCGCCCGGAGGTGAATATCCGATTTTCTTCACAGCCCGTCTCTGTCAATGCTTTGACAACAGGGTTCGTGTAGCCGAGAATCAATTTGCCTCAAATGCAACAAGCCGGTTCTTCGTAATTACGCATCTTTTTGATTTTCTATTAATTCTCGTTTTAGCTTTTGGGGAATGACTTTTGATATTCAACCTTAGCCGTGATCCCCAAATTTGTCTTCTCAATCTTCAATCTTTGTGTGGGAAGGCCCTTCAAAACTTATACTTTTTTAAAAACGCGTTAAAACGCAATGTCTTGTCAATGCTAGTAGCCGTTACTGTGCTTTAAGATATCGGCGCCCATGGAACGCCGATCAAACATTCAAATGAAGCCCGTGAATGGTTCTTTCATGTGCCGAAGGCACGGGGAATCGTCATTCCTAACCCTCGTCAATGTAATGACGAAGACTCTTGAAAACCTACATAAAACATAAACTCATAAAGAAATCCTATCGTTTTTTTTAGGTTTAAACTCGTCGATGGTGGTGATGATAGCCGTTGGATGAAAACATCCAACTATGGAGATCTCTGCGCAAAAAGGAAAATGAGAGCGGGAGAGAAACAAGCGGTGGTTTTTGACCGTCCGATCCGGACACGTGGACGGTCCGCATCTACCTGAGGATCGCAATCGGGGAGGTCACTTAACAACATGCGATTTGGAACACTCGCGATTTGAAACTTTGCGATTGAGTCAGGCCGTTGATCCGCATCAGATCGACAACGGAAAATGAATCGGAGGCTGCAAAAGGTGGGGGCAAGACTTGTGATCGGAGGGAACAAGGGCCATCGGATCAACACGAAAATGAACTACCAGAGCGAACGGAAGGCCCCGATCGGGGCAGAGCGCACGCGACTTGCGATTGCGACGGCATGGGCTTGCTGACACAGACCGTCGATCCGAGAACAAGATCACGGCCGGGATTTAATCGGGGCCGGCAATCGGAGGCCGGAGATGGGCATGTTACTGCGGAAGACAGTTATATGCGATTGTGCGGACCGCGGATCGAAGATCCAGATCAACCAACAAGATTGCTTCACCTACGACGCGAAAAACTATTTAAACATATGAAAACCAAAGTTTTGCAATAGTCATAAGTTTATAATGGATTCAAAGTGAAAAATATATATAAGTAAAGAAAAGGCGCCAATTATGTGTTTGGTGGTTTTATGGAATGCAATATGCCCGGGAGTATAGAAACAAGGGCAAATCGCACCCGGCCATTGAGCTCCGGTCTTTCCGATCAACCCATTTGTATTGTTTCCGATTGCGATTGCGAATCAAGCCTTTTTCAATCAACCCATTTATATTCAAAGACGTAGTTTTAAGTTTGTTCCTAGGAACTTTCGAGTGGAGTTTTTGGGTTTTGCTAAAAGGAAAATGAGTTTTGTAAAGGTTCAAAGTCATGCACCATTGGATATTTGCGATTAGCGCCGAAAGTCTGCGTTTGGTTTTAACATGGGCATGTGAGGGAAGTGTTTTAGGACTTAGGCTCAAGGCTTAGGTCCATAGCAATGAAACTCCGTTTTTTATGAAAAATTTCAAGGTTTTAATGGATTTGGGGTTCCAAATAGTTAAAAAAAGTGAGTTTTTAACTATGAAAGGGGAAATTTTCTACAAAATGAAGAAGAGGACTTATGAAAACAAGAATAATGGAGAAAAGGGGAGCAGATGAAGGGTTTTGAGAAGAGGAGAAATGGCGATCTTTCACAGCTCACCTCGGAGTCACAGAATTCTAGCATAAAAAATGGGATGAAGAAATGAGGAGATTTTGGCTGCAGGCATGAGGCTCAAAGAGACTTCAAGAGCCAACAATTTTAGTGATAAAATTTGTCTTTTGAGGCTCAAAAGATCTTAGCCACCTTTATATAACAAAATATTATAGGTGGCTAACAAAGGGCTCCACTTGGGGATGGTACCTTTCTCAAGGCATCAAGAATTCAAAGATTTCTGGGAGGCCGATTAGTTGGGTTTCATCCGTCAATGTCTCTCTTGATTGAATGATCTTTTTTTCTTTTTTAAAACATACGAAAAGTACTCATGAAAACAATGGACCTTATCAACCAGCCTTGTTACCTACCCAATCCGTCGCATCTAGCATTTTCTTCACTGGAGTGTACCATTTGGCAACCCTATTCACAACATTTTATTCTTTGGTGCCATGAAATCTAATCTACTTCTAAATTCTTCTTTAGGCTTCCTTCCCCGAACCCGCATTAAAACAAATGAGCCTTTCGTGTATATTTCTCTACCTAGTCTACCGTCTCGTTGGGATTAAATGTACTAACAAACTTTCATTCTCTAAATTCTACACGTAAATTTAAAATAGTCAAGTCAAGATTGAGTCGTTCGACTTGCTAAGATCTATGGCATAAAAACAAGGTGCTCATAGATTATTATTTAAGTAAAATTAAATCAAAATGGAAGGCTTAAGATCTCGAAAGTTTCTCATTATGGTTCTTTTCCCATGTACCGTTTTTAATTTTGTTTTGAGTCAGTTTCCTTCTTTGGATATCCGATTCGCATTTTGGGCAAATTAGAACCAGCTTTTTCTCTTTTATGACTCGTAAAAATAACACAATTTTTTGAGTCATCTCTCTTTGAGACTTTGGTTCAGATTTTGAACATGTTTGAACCTTTAATTACTATCCTAATCATCTACCGATAAGCCAAGATTAAAACATTTGGCAAATCAAATTCACTACCCTATCACAGAAATTGAAAGTCAATTAGTCAGGATTAAACAAATTGACTAACTAGAAGTGTGTTTTGGCAGAGTGGCATTTTAAGCTTGCACACTTTCGCATTTATTTCTCTTTTGGCATGGGGCCGTGCCTTTCTTTGTTCTTCATTTCCTCTCTCTTTTCTTTCTTTCTTTGTTTTTGTATTTTTTGATTTTTCATAACTTTGAATGCAATGGTGGATGAAATATTTCATAATGAAAAAAGAAAAGAAGGCTTAAAAACATATCATGAATCAAGAGAAGTAATGTTTGAGCATCCGGCCATTGACAGACCCCAAACAACTGTTCCATCCAAATTTCTCAAGAAGAATGCATTGCTTTCCAAGAATCAATGAATAGATGCAGGCCAAGGCTACAGATTGTCAAATTTGCCATGCTTTCCTTATCTTCTCTCTTTGAATCCCACTTTTAAAACTTTGTCCCCAATCTTGAAATTGCCGGCCTTTGTTCTTCCTCGTCAAAAGCTTCTTAATGTCAGTCTCCGTTTCGGCAATGTTTTTGTTGTATACTTCCTCTCCTCGATTTGTCAAGATGAATGGTCCGATTTATTCTTCTCCGATCATGTCATTATCTTCAACAATTCTTGATACAAACTTCATAACCGTAATACCAAGGCTATTAGGAAAGATTAATCTGTACTATACACAAGCCGAAAAGGTGACATACCAATAGATTTCTTCAAAGTTAATCCGTCGACCACGTTGCATGGATCGGCTCCTCGTGTGCCAAGACTTCTGTCGTCTTCCCGACGCTTTATTATGTTCACTAAGATTTTGTTGAAGACTTTGCAAGTCCATTACCTCGAGGGTAATAGGTCGTGGAGTGTCCTGGAACGTTATCTCGACATTTGCGATGTCTCCACCATTTTCATCCAAATGCCGTCGCATTATCCGTGATGACCTCGTAGGGCACGCAACTGGAAAGGATATTGGTTTCTATGAACTTTATACAATCGAATCATTGGCTTGCCCACAAGGAATGGCTTCTATCCACTTAGTGAAATAGTCTGGGGCAAGAAGGATCCATCTACGCCGCGTAAGATGAGGGATGGATTTCACCTATGAAGTCGTCCCCACCGTTGAAAAGGAGCTCAACAAAGGATTGGATGCAAGAGAAGGTAATAATTTCTCTTGCCTCAAACAATTGGCATTTGTGGCAAGTAGTTGTCATTTTGTGAACATCAGGAAAAAGGGTGGGCCAATAGAAACTACCAAAATTTTGTTGGTTGTTGACTTCAAAGACAAAATGGCCTCCACACTCTCCTTCATGAAATTTATTAACCTTCTCTCGCATCAAACTCAAACATTTAAGCAATATACCACTAGCATTTTTCCAATAAAGACACCTATCTACAATGCAATAGCTTTCATCAGCTGGGCCAAGAACTCCTCGCCTTTTTTTCGACAAACTGTGGAGGTGTATTTAAATTAAGCAAAAACATAAACGATATCAAAGATACCAAGGAGAATTCATAAAATGGTTTTCAATAATGGGAGTTGGAGAATTCTTCTTTGGCTTTCCAAAGCATTAATCATATTAATATCAAGAACTTCAAAATTAGATTCAAATATTAATCTAGCAGACCTCGTTCTCGATGAGTTTAGTGGGTTTTATCTTCTAAGTCATATCTTCGAGAATGGTCAAAATAATCCACTTACCTCTTACCATCCGGGTCCCGTGTTAGAATGTCTTTAACAACCGAATTAGGGACAAAGGCAATGATGTGTGAGTGAAGGATGTAACTTCCGAAGTCTTTCAACTTAACCAAAGCAAAAGCCTTTGTTTTTCCATAATATTATACTTCAAAGTGGGCATCCCTCAATGCCTGCTAAAGAATGCAATAGGTCGCTTCTTGTCCTTGTGGATTTTTCTCTTAAAAGGGATGTGCCAGCAATGGTAAGGTTCTCGATGCAAACGAGAAGATATAAAAATCTTTTGAACAATCAGCTTATGAGAACCTAAGAGCTTGGTTAATGCTTCGTTTCACCAAATTTCAAAGGATGTCTTTGCTTTCCAAGGTCCATTTTATCCTCGCTCCTTCTTCAACATGTTTGTGATATTTCTAAGGAGCTCGCCAAGTTAGGGATGAAACTTCTCAAAAAGTTAATCTTTCCAATGAAAGATCAAAAGAATCCTTGATATTTCGAGAGAGATTTGCAATATAGCTCAACTTTCTTGGATCTATCTTTATACCCTCTTCGAAATAATGTCCAAGAAGTCAATTTCTGGAGACCAAACAGTGTCTTCAGGTTTAAAGATATTCCAAACCTTTTGTAATTTCGAAAACTTTTCTCAAATGTTCTAAATGTTCTTCATCCGTTTTTGAAAACACAAGAGACTATCCGTATAGATAATGATGAAGAAACCCAATTTTTCCTGGAGAATGCTATGTCTCATGGCTCTTTGAAAGGTTAAGTCTAAATACCATTAGACCAAAAGGCATCTTCACATACAGGAAAGTGCCCCATGGAGTAGCAGTTGTCTTTAATTGATCAACAAGGTGAACTAAAATCCGATTATACCCCTCTAATAGCCATCAAGCAATCAAATCCTTTGCACTCCCACTCACCCTTTGTAAAATGTGATCCATTTTTGGTAAAGGGTAGTTGTCTTTTAACGGCTTTGTTTATTCCCTAAAGTCTATACAAAGTTTGATTTCTCCAAAGATTCTTCCTAACGGACACCGTATTGTATACCCACTCGCAATATCTAATAGGGACAATAATGCCAGCATCGTGCATCTTCATGATTTCCTTTCTTAACCAATGGCAACTGACAAGGTTTATTCTCCATGCTAGCTTCGTTTGATACTGTTTGCTCTTTTAAGAGGGATTTTGTGTCGTATTATTTCGTTGTCATAGGATTTGAGATCGTCGTAACTCCAAGCAAAAACATCGAAAAATTCTTTGAACAAATGCAAGTATTTGAGTTTAATGAGTCACAGTTTTGACAACATCATTCCCTGCTTCCTTTACCGCCTATATTGCACTCCTCTAATGGCTTTTATTAAAATCGTGCTTTGGTTTATTGGCCACACGTTAAAATCGAACAATCCCTCTAAAGGTGTTGGGACTCACTGCGATTTTCATTCTTAGAATGCAAGAGTTTGTAATTCTCTCCGTTTCTAACTCGCACTTAATTCCGTTTTGCTCCTAAGTCCGTTGACAATAGGTTATTGATACAGTGGTTGAGGAGACGTTTCTTCTTCACCAAGAAAGTTTTCTTCACCTGTAGTCGTATCATCATCCGAATCTGAACTATGGAGTTCGAACTCATTTCTCAATTGCATGAAGCTCCTATTTGTTTGTCATTGTCAAACACTTGCCAATATTTTTCGTTATCAAAGTAATCGTCAGTTCAAATTTTATCGGAGTTGTGTTGTCTCCAAGCCTCATATGGCGTTAGACATGTTCCTTCCGTCGCAAAGCTAAATTGTGGGCCATAACAATGTTGTTTTTCCTTGGGATGAAAACTCGTGTTCGACTCCTCAAATGTTGTCAACAAGAGTCTCCTCGACATCATTCCGATTGGCTCTAAGTCTTGGATGATTCGCATTATACTCCCCATTGATTTCCCAATGATTAACTCGAATCCCCGTACACATTAATTCTTCCGGCTCCTAATTTCTTCAAGAGATGCAAGCCTAAGAGAAGGGATTCATATTCTATTATGTTGTTGAAGACTGAAGTTTAATTTATGAAATGCATTTTGTAGTTATCAAGAGCATGATCCAAACCCCGATCAAAGATTATTTCTAGTACATGACCCATCAAAAATATATACTCCATAAAGGAATGTCTTTGGTTTCGTCCGTCATAGCTATCATTCTTTTTAACTATGGTGCCATCCGGATCGTTCATGGTTAGCAAGACGTTAATTGAATTTGTTTTGACTCTCAAATTCTTCAATAGATCGAGGGATGATGTGCGAAACGTTAGGGGTATTATCCGGGTTGTTAAGTGTTAAAACAATGGACTCATAACCGGTAAATCAAGACCTATGCTTTGTTTACCAATGCTTTCACATGTGGCAAAACTTTGGACACTTCCGCGTTATTATACTCTTCTTCCCTGGCCACTTTAATTGCTAAAGTGACTTGTTCACTTGTGAGTTTCATTGTTAAACATGATAAAAGAATCAAGGCCCGTATTTAACATATAGAGAGTTTCGTGGGTCCGTCTGACTTGTAAACTCTGTATTGCATATGAGACTCCCGTAAAGTCTTCCGTCCGATTGAAACCGGGATGGTCGCATATGTCATGTCCATCCGCATAGTCCTCCGTAACTTAGCTCCCCGTGATCTTGATAATAACATTCCATACTTTGGGGAACATCACCACGACAATGTCCATGAGTAAACATTTGGCCGGAATCGGGCTAGGTTAACACAGGGTTCCTTTGATCAATCCTAGACATTTTACTCTCATTTGAGTCAAAGGAGTATAGGTCTTCGTAGGGGTCCGTGATTCTAAACCAAGGCTCTCCATCACAAATTTTTAGGTATTAAATTATGAGAAGCCCCTGCATCCCATAGCGTTGTGTAGAATTTTTTTGTCATGGATGTTCAAACTCACATAAAAGGGAGGAACTTGGCTCCTTCTGAAACCTCCCTTCAATCTTAAAATAAAAATCAACTGTAGGTCGTCACTAAGATTAATCAGATTCTCCATTTTCTCATATTTAAAACCTTCAAAATTTGGTTCCTATATACATGTTGGGCTATACTAACTCGCTTAATGGAACAGATTCGGATCTTTAAGATTTCCCTCGTTCGCGCGAGTGGTTTGACTCTCTTCGCTAATTTACTAACCTTACAATGGGTTACCTCTATCAACAATTACGTTCTGTCGATTCGTTTTAGTTGACACAACTCTGTTGTAGAAAGGGTACTAGCTGAAGTGTTAGTACCGCCGAATGTCTTCACTCTATTTTTCGAATTTTGAGTGTTTTTCTCCTTATCCTCATCGAATTAACAACCACCGTTTTTTCTTTTTGTTTGGTTGTTTTGGGTTTAGGCCGCGTGTCGCTTGGAGAGGATTCTCATTGCAGGTTTTGGTGTTGGGGGCTTGTTGATCGGTCTTGCTTCTAAGGTCATACTTTGAGGTTCTATGACGACATTTTCCATGTCCCGATAATAATTTTCATTATCATCTTGTCGTCGTAAGGTGTGTAAAGACCTTGTTTATTATCATAATGAACCTCAAAGTCATCATCCTCTCTTCCCCAAACATGTTGATATCCTCTCCCTCCGGCTATGTTCGCTTCTTCAACCTCACTTACATAGTTTTGATGAAAGGGAGGGGGTGATCCGTTGATCATCATCCCTAGGTCTGTTTGGAGGTTGGTTCCTTCTAACATTCTCGATTTTGTTCCTATTTGAGAGCAAACTTTGATTTTGATTTGTTTGTGTTCTCTCTTAATTATGCTCATCTCTTTCATCATTTCTTCCATCATTCTCTCTCTATCTTCGGAGTTTGAAGTGGAAGGGGTCGATTCCTCTCTAAAAGATTTCTCGCTCTTCATTCTGCTTTTCTCCATCAAGCGATTTCCACAAGAAGAGCACCCCTTCGTATGTCTTCAAGGGTTGCAAAACTCTTTCTCTAAGTGAATATGTCATGTCTGGATCAAACCCTTCGTGAAATTTGTTTAAAGCCGAGCTCGAGGAGGTTTAGTTCGGGGAAAGTGCATTATAGATCGTTAAATCTGGTACAATAAGATTGTACACTTTCCCTGTGGTTCCTATGGAGATTGTTATAGCCTGCAAGGACTTGGAGAGGATTCTTTCACTTCCTCACTTATTTAAGAATGTCCGATGGAAGCCTTGGAGGTCATTTATACTACTGTGGGGCTAAAACTTTTAAACCATTTTCTTTACATTTTCCCTAAGCTTCCGAGCAACAACAGCTTGATAGAATCATCATCAATTTCATTTCGGAACAAAAATAGTCATTCATCTTATCCACATGTTGTGATGTAGTTGTAGCATTATTAAGATCATATAATGGAATTTTGACTCATAGTCCCGTGGAAGATCACTAGTGGGTATATATAATAGTGGAGTATACCATGTTGCCATGTAAGGTGAGGTGGAGGTGGATTTACGTATGGAAAGTGGGCCGAGAGGTGGGGAAGGGCTGAATAAAGGATGTAAGGTGAGTAGGAAGGGATGAATTGCAGAGTAGACCGTTGAGATGATATTGGATGGGAGACACCTAAATTGTGAAGGAAATGAATCGTATAAAGAGCTCGCTACCAGGATGTTCACTTGTTTCAGGAGATGGTGCGTAAGATTCAGAGTCTAACCGGATTATATCATCAAATGACTCAGTCCTAAATGGGTTCACTAAGTCACGAGATTGTCATGGTAGCCGAAAGATTTTCGGTGGACCGATTTAGCTCTCAAGGGTGATCTGAACAAATAACAATTTAACCTTAGGAGGCTTCCAAAGGATACTTTCTGATTATCAACTATCTCTGTGTGGGTTAGGATCCGGTGGGCTCTAGTGGTGAATCTTTTTAGAAGCCACTATGCCGTGTTGTTTAGACCTAAACAAGAAAAGTTCAACCGTATATGACACCCTGAGAGGTTAACCAACTGCTTTTACAATTTTTAAATCCTGACAGTCCTCTAACCGAGTTTGAATGATTTTATAATGATAAGGGTTCTTCCTGCAGAGGAGTCTTAAGGTTCACAGGGGGATTGTGGAGTCGCTAAGTGGAAATTTTTAGCTCCTTTCGCAGGTAAAAGGTCGTATGGTCCACCACCATGTTTATTTAATTCCAATCTGAAATATTTTTAGGTTTTTCTAAGCCATTTTTCGCCTTTATGGTTGTTAAGAATATGCTAACTTTGTTTCAAAACTTAGTTAAGGTTGCGGGACAAAGGAAGTCTACTCTTATGGCTAAGCCACTCGATTTTCCAAGGTTAGATAAAAACTTAAAAGAATCCTAGGCTTCACCTAGTTTGTCACCGATTGAATTGAGCTTCATCTTAATTACCATTTCTCGATAGTGCTTGAAAAGGTCGCTTTTGACTCACAAGATGTTATGAAGACTCGGGGTAAGGGTCCCCGCCGGAGCGCCAGAAATGTTAGGTCTCGACTTATTAGCAAGATTGTGAGATTCAATCACGCAGTTAACACTATTCGAACCAACTTTGGGATTCTAGGATCTAGTTCTCCCGAATCCGGAGAGGGATCTTCCAATATGTACAAAGATGGATATTGTCTTTGAAGTTTAGGGTAATGATATTAGGCTAGTTAAGGAAGGCCAAGGGTTTTGTTTTGTTTTGGATGGTTGAGCATGAAATGTTACTTGAGGGGAAAGTCCTAAGTGCAAAAAGTTTCAAAAGGAGAATTTGCAAGCAAGTAGAACAGACGGGCGTACGTATAGATAGCTACTGTTTAGTCCATTGGGCTGTGAGTCATATCTGGGTTTTAATTGAACAACAACATCAAGTGTGATCCATGCGCTATCTATGTCTAAGGATTTCTTTAAATTTTGATTTATGGAATGGAGTGATACACTAAGAAGGAGAAATAACAGATGCAATCTAAGAGCAAATTTTCTAGATCCGATAAGTACTTTTAAACCGCCCACTTTTGGCAAACACTAAGGAGGACACGAAGTGGACTAGGATCCTGTAAGTGCTTTAAACCCATCCTACCTTTGACACACTTCCAATAGAAAACATACAAAACAAGGAGAGACACAAAGATAACACAGAATAGCCAAAGATCTAGCAAGGCTTCAAATCCAGCTACCTTTTAACACATTCCAAGGGAAACAATCAAGTTAGTTATGCAGACAAGTCCGGGACCGTAATAACCATATCTTCCTTCACTATCATCACATAACACATACCGAAAATAACATTCAGAGTCACATTCAGCTGTGGACGATAAAATGAGGGTACACCAGCATTCTCATACCTAAAACTGAATTAAGTCATTCCTAAACAACACAAACATTGGAAGAAACATTCGAATAAAGATTTCTCACCAGAGAAAGTTACCGATATACAAGTAGTCCTAACCCCGTTTAAACTCGGTTTTTGATGAAGTGTTGGAAAATGAAACATCATGAAAACAAAAAATAAAACAACAAGTTACAATGAGAATAATATCAATACACATAGACTCAGATCCCATGAAATGCCTTTATATTGATGTCAAAACCAACCTACAAACTTCAAGTCCAATGTTTCTACAATAAAGAATCATCTTCACTATTCAACCTAACTACTCTAGCACAACAGAGCTTCAGAGGCTGGGTGATGACTATATAAATAGAGTCTCAAGTCAAGTGTACTCTCTAAAGTTTCCGCAACCAACCCTTTTTCCTCTTCTCGTAGAAGTAGTATTTATAGGAAGATGAGGAGGGAGATTGTAATATCCTAAAGACAAGCACGTAGTGAAGACTTTCGGCCCTTTGAGAGGTTCGAGGAAAAATTTATGTGGGTCACTACATTAATCGTTTATTAATAAATATCAAAGCTCGGTGGAAGCTTTGTTTGACTTTGAGGCTCGTACGTCATAGGAGCACTGCAGATATTTTTTGCATTTATTCTCTTGCGTAAGTAATTCCTTGGTCGCTACTGAGGTGAATATCTGATTTTCTTCAATAAGTTCGGCTCGTTCTGGAATAAAGGCTTTGAGACAACAGTGGCCCCCGTGGTAGCTTTCGAGGAATCAATTTGCTCCAAATTCGGCCATTTGAAGTCCTTCATCGACGATCTTTTTTGATTTTCTATTAATTTCCGTTTTAGCTTGGGGAATTAGACTTTTGATATTCAACCTTAGCGTGATCCCCAAATTTGTCTTCAATATTCAATCTCTTGTGTGTTGTCCTTCAAAACTTATACTCTTTTAAAAACACGTTAAAAACGCGTTGTCTTGTCAATGCGTACTATTGTGGCTTTTTAGATATCTAATACCATGGAACGCCGATCAAACATTCAAATGAAGCCCGTGAATCGTTCTTTTCACAAAGCCGAAGGCACGGGAATCATCATTCCCAACCCCGTTTTTTCTTCAATGTACGACGAAGACTCTTTAAAACCCGCATAAAACATAAACTCATAAAGAAATCCTCAAGGCTAGGTTTAAACCGTTCGCATGGTGGGGAAAGGAGGATAGCCGTTGGATGAAAACATCCAATCTGGTGGAGATTCGTTAAAAAGGAAAAGGAGAGCGGGGAGAGAAAACAAGCGTGGGAGAGCTAGATCGTCTGATTTGGGATATCGGGACTACCCGTATCTAATCGGAGGATCGCAATCGGGGAGGTCATTTAACAACATGCGATTTGAAACACTACGATTTGAAACTTTGTATTGAGTGCGGTGCCGCTGATCCGCGTACTCGATCGACGGCGGAAATGAATCGCAGGGTTTTCAAAGTTGGCAAGATTCTAGATCGTGAGGGAATAAGGGTCGTCGCATCAACACGAAACGACGGCCGAGATGAATCGGAAGGCCCCGATCGCGCGCCAATGCGACTTGCGATTGCGATCGGGCATGGGCTTGCGATTGGAAGGGCAGACCGGGCCGATCCGAGAACAAGATCGACGGCCGGGATTTAACCTGGGGTCGGCACCTGAGGTCGCAGATGGGCATGCGATTGCGCACGAGAAAGTGTTGCGGCGGCGCATTGTGCGCGGACCGAAGGATCGAAGACCCAGATCAACTACGATTGTTTCCACCTACGTACTAAAATAAAAACCATTTTTAAACATATGAAAACCAAAGTTTTGCAACAGTCATAAGTTTATAATGGATCAAAGGAAAATATATATATATAAAAAGAAGAAAGGCGCCCGATTGCGGGGCCGGTGGTTTTATGGAATGCAATATGCTCGGGAGAGTAGAAAACAAGGGCAAATCGCACCCAAGCATTGAGCCCGGTCTTTCCGGAACAACCCATTTGTATTGTTTCCGATTGCGATTGCGCAATCGGATCTTTTCAATCAAACTCTATCATATTCAGCACGGGGTTTTAATTTTTAACTTAGAACTTTCGGAAAGTGGGATTTTTGGGTTTTTACAAAGGAAAATGAGTTTTGTAAAGGTTCAAAGTCATGCACCCGTTGGATATGCGATTAGCGCCGAAAGTCTGGTGCTTTGGTTTGGGGCCACACATGGGCATGAGGGGAAGGTGGTTGAAGACTTAGCCCAAGGGCTTAGGTCCATGTAAATGAAACTCTGCTTTTTATGAAAAATTTCAAGGTTTTAATGATTTGTTCCTAAATAGTTAAAAAAGTGAGTTTTTAACTATGAAAGGGAAAATTTCATAAATGGAAAGAAGAGGACTTATGAAACAAGGTAGTTTTTTTAATGGAGAAAAAGGGGAGCAGATGAAGGGTTTTGAGAAGAGGAGAAATGGCGATTTTTCAAATAGCTCTTCAAATTTCGGAGTCGTTATAAATTCCCGAGTATAAAAAATGGGACAAGAAATGAGGATTTTAGATGAGGCGCATGAGGCCTCAAAGAGACTTCAAGAGCCAACAATTTTTTAGTGATAAAATTTGTTCCTGAGGCTCAAAGATCTTAGCCACCTTGGTATAACAAAATATTATATGTGGCTAACATGTGTGACGGAAGATATTGAATCTTTGGTGCATGTACATAACAACTATATGCGGGAACTAAATAACATTTTGATTTTTTTTGGCATTCTCACTTTGTCGATAACAATGTTTGTTCGAAGTAATAACACTATGCAAATCAAGACACTTTGTGTTAGTTGCACTCAATGTAAAAAACAAAGTAGGGCAACCCAAATGGTTGATCATGTCAGTGAGTTCAGAACGACACTTTGTCCAATAAGATCTTGTACCCCTAAGGGAATATCCAAAATGCATTAATTTCTCAGCCAACTTATTATTTGGAAGAGCATAAATCTGCTGATGTAGCTCCTGAACAATTGTAGGCACATTTTCATGAATCTTTTTCTTCAAAAAGAAAGAAGTTGTTCCTTGACTACAATGGCGCATAATCATATTCAATAAGAAATATCCAAACCAGAGATGGCTTCCAAACCGTTGATCATAAAATTTCAATACATGTAAACCATATTCATTCATCTCAACATCACATGTAGGGAATACAGTGGGGAATTCCATGTCTAGTAGTTCGTCATTGTTATATTCATTAATCGAAGATGTACCAATATCTAGGCAATCTATTAGTTCGACTGAATTATTATTTCCTTTCTCAATAAATCTTCTTATTTGATCAACTTCCCTAGATTCATTAGGCAAATGAGAAATAAAGGACGATGGGTGATAGTGCAAGTAATTATCCCATATATTTCAATATTTGAACCCATCCTATCTATTGCATCATCACTATCAACATACTGTAACCTACCAAAAATATTAGTAGATCCTTTAAGATAGTAGCAACTGAATCCATGTAAATATAAACATATCTATAGTACTTTTCTATTTCAATTTTATAAATCAATGCATCCATCACACATTGTCTCTTGACATGGCATTCATAGTATTCAAATTGAACACCTCGCCTTCTCATAATCAAAAAATCTAGATGTTCAACACGTCGTGGAAGCCTCTTGACAATTGAAGATATATCTTGTGGACAACTTATTTTGTGGCCACTATATTTATATTGACCACCACGAGCATGTGTGAGTTGTAATATTGGATTTACCCGCACTATCAACATTTCTTCAACTCGTCTCAAAATTCTTAGAACCTTAGGTTGTTCACCTGGATCCATGTTGTTGAAGAGAAAAAATCAATGAACACTTTCTCACAATTACATCTTTTACAAATAATGAATTCATGGCATCTAACAACTTGTATATCAGGATACCTTTCATTGCACACATAACACATATGCACAGCAGACAAACTGTCAATCCTCGACCGAAATTTTTATGGATGTCAAGCATGTCCCCACTAAAATGATAGGGAGCAATTTCATTTTCTCTATGGCACACCATTCTAGGATGGTGATTATGTGAAAAAATTGTAGAATTAGAGTACTAGTTGCATCATTTATTTGCATAAAATAATGGCAATCCATTCTTCTACATTTTTTATACCTGAGAAAATTTTTCTTGCAAGAAACAAAATGAGTTGATATTACTCCGTTAGATTCCTAAGGCTGAAGAAGGAATCCCAACAGAGGTAACCACAGACCAACCTTTTAACTTGGTAGCTATCCCTACCAAGTCAAAGAGGGCTCTCTCCACAAAACACAGCCTAGGAGGCTGAATGGATTAGGGTTTTAGGCTAGGTGTGAGTTTGGGGGTTTCTATAATTTATTTTGGTCAGGCTGCTGGATGAAAGTATGGTCAAGGGAGCTAGGTCAAGGCCAATGAGATAGGGTTGCAGAGATTCAATGGGGCAAGGTAGTCATCAGGATTACCACTTTAAGATGATTGTGATGAGACGGTTTTAAGACTAATGAGAATCTAGGAAGAGCATGGGAGATGTATTCTTCCTAAACAGAGTAAAATGGACAAATTATGATAACTTTCCCTAAACAGAGCATGAACAAGCATATATTCTGCCTATAATCTTGAAAGAGATCATACAATAGAGATGTAATGAACATGAAGACAGAAAATTTTAACATATGAAACTGAAGGAAAAACAATGTTAAACATCATACCACATGTATCCCAAAAAATAGTTGCAACTCTTCTTTATTAACTGGCCAAAACTCAGTACAATAGTCCTTGATCAATACATTAGCATCCAACCTGATTCCAACCCTTGATAAGAGTGAAGAAAGGGAAGATATAGACATCAAAACAACATTCACTCATCCTCAGGGGTCGAATCCATGAGGTGAGGAAGAGATCCACAAAATTCTAAACTGAAACCTGAAGTGTAGGGAGCTCTAAGTGACTCCTCCCTAATTACATTCAAACTAATTCATTTGACTTAATAACAACTTTTGCTTGATGAATATACCCCTAGGTAACTTATCCAAATCATTTTTACATTTACCATGCTCAATTACATAGGTGAAATCATAATGTTCTGAGATAAAGTCAAAATTACAAAGAAATTTCAAAAAACTCAGCAAATGGTCAAGTGCACCATTTTTCTGTCAAGTGCGCCCTCCCTGTTCAAGGCTGATTTTGATTGACTTTTAGGTGTCCAAATTGGCTCCAAGATATCTTGTTGGAAATCCATTCAAGTCTAGTTTCCAAATCTACCTTCAATTTCCAAAATGAAGGTCATTTTCCCTGTCAAAACTTCATTCTCCCAAGACTGCTCTGTGTGCAGCGCTTAGGCCAAAATAGGGGCAGAAACATGATTTTTAGGGTGTTTTTTTCCCTTTTCATTGACCAGTTTGTCTCAAAAACCTTAGAAAAATGACATGGTGCATGTATTCATCATTCAGAATCCAGTGGTGGTATTTTTTTGGCCATTGGATGCCTCAAAAAAGTTCACAATGCCCTATACTAATTTGTTGATATTAAACTTTTCAGGAATACACAGAAAAAGTCAGATTTTGCAAAAATGATTCAAAATGTTTCAAAATTGGTGTAGTGGTTGATGATGGTGTGGCTAGGCTTGGATTGAAGCTTTTGCAAGTATGTCTAACTTTCTTTTCTCCTCTAGCATGGTCAAAGCCTCAACCTTTGCATTGGTTGTTTTGAGCTTGGCCATTGCAATTTTCTCCTTTTGAGCATGATGCTTGACCTTCCTCCTCAGTAGGTCATTGTCTTTATTAGCCTTTTCCAAAATCTTCTTCAAATTTTTATTGGATCTATCAAGCCATGGCTCCCTATTTTCATTAATCACCATTGCAAGTTTCTCATTTAGGGTTAGCTGATCAGAAAACTTAGCCTCTTTTTGTTTTTCTAGAACTAGAGCTCTTATCAGCCCTCTAGTTCTAGGTCTCTTTCTTGGTGCTTTCTCATATTTTTTTGTCAAGCAACCCATACTTTTCAAGTGTCTCATCTATCATAAATTTGGCCTTTTCTGCCTCCTTTTCAGAAGTGATATACTTGACTTCATCAATGACCTATTTAGCCTTCAACTACTGGTTCTCCTACTCAAGGAAGTTTATGAAAAACTTGGCCCTTCCAAGATTAGTCTGGAGCTCTCTAATCTTGGCATCCTTTCCTTTGATGACCATGTTGATGTTTTCATCATCATCCTCCTCACTTTGGTTAACAAGCTCAAAATCATGCTCAGTCTCATGGATATGTTCTTCCTGTCTAACCTCTCACTGAATTTCTGTCTCAATCACCTTTTCTTTGCCTTTGTCCATTTTTTTTGTTGATGTAGAAGGCATGGCCCCTTCCACTATGTGTGGAGAAAACACATGCCTGTGACCTCTCTGGTATGTTTTTGGCAATGACTCAACCTCAATCACAATATCCCTATTAGACTCACTGACCTCAATCCTGCTAGGTGATCCAATGTCATGATGAAATGGAGATGAAGGAGGTGAACTGGGTGAAGGGGAATGATTTGATGATGTTGAATGTGTTATGGGTTGATATGTAGGGATGCAAATGGATGGCTAAGATGATGAAGGCACATTTTTTGCATGATGAGTATATGGCTCTTTGAATATATGATTGGCTATGAAGGTACTCCATGCAATGTTTAGTTCATTGAGATGATAGAATACTATGATTTTGATAAGGGAATGATGGAAAATACTTCTCATTTGATGTTCATACTCCCTTTTCTGGACAATAAGTGCCATCTTATCAATGCCCTAAAAAAGGTAGTAGGGTATGTTGAGCAGCTTTACCCTACTGAAATGCATTAAGAGCCGGATGTGATAGGTACAAAATTCTTGAAAATCTACCGTCGCACGGAAATTATTTCATGATTATCTTCATCATTGGTTCATATCTATCCAGGAGATAGGAAAAAGGAAAGAACCTCTTTTTCTCATTCTTATGTCTTGGTTTCATGAAAGGCTCAAAGTAGTGTTCCTCCAATTCAGTGTGCTTGAACCATTTCTCCCCAACATTTGGGATCCCGATGGTAGCTGATGATGGCAGTTGACACAGTAAAGATGACACAAGCTAGAGTAACTTGGTTTTCACGAAGGTTGGATATGAAAATCCTGGTCATCATGTCATGGTGTTGGACCCTCTGAATTTTCTCACATAAATCAAAACACCCAACATGTTTGTATTATTCCCCCTCTATGTGGCCTTCTAGCCTTTGTTTCTTCTCCCTCAATGAATGACTTGTTATCTTCTTCTGTCATGATGTTTTAAAGTCAAAACCCTAGGGACGTGTGATGGTGGAAAGTTGTCTTAAGAATGAGGAATGGGAAATGGAAATTGAGAGAGATAATGCTAGGGATTTATGAAATCAGAAAGGGGATAGGGAGGTGGAATTTTAGGATGGGGAAATTGTTTACAGGTTTTGGGGTTAGGAGCCCAGGTAGTTGTAGAACCTAGGGCTTAGGGTATTGGGAAAAAGGGTTAGGGAAAGCGAATTTGTAATACAAGGGTTTGGGAATGGGTTTTTGCAATGTAGGAAAGGTATGAAGGTGTAGGGAGATGCAATTTATGGAATTTTAAGAGTGCAATGGGAAATACTAGGGTTTTAAAATGATTTTAAACACCAAATTCTTAAAAAAAAATCATAACACCCAACAAATGAACTTGATGTAAATGATAATTGATGGAATTAGCTCTTACTCACTTGTTGGAGGTCGATGAAAACATTTCTGAAGCTTAGGAAGTGATTTTTTGCAATTTGAGTGAGTTTCTGGGCTTTTCTGGTCAAATGCACACTCGCAGAAGGGAGTGCACCCTCTGCTCTGTTTTTTGCAAATTTTCACCCAAAAATTTGAAATTTCGCCATCTTGTAGTGTGCTCAACAATGGTAGGAGACAAGTGAGTTTGAATTTGATGTCATGAAGGCTTTAACACTTGAATGAAATTTATCTTTTATTTTAAAACCCATTTTTCTAATGTTAATTTTACCTTTGAAAACTTTGTTGAATACCATTTTCACTTTGATTTTCTTCTTTACAAGTTAATGTGCTAGAGTTTGGCTCTCTTTACAATTTTGAATTTGCTGATCTTCAATTTGGCATATGAGTTTGAGTTGGCAGCTTGGGACAATACTTATTACATAAAATGAGCATAAAATTACAAAAAATATAACAATAAATTACATCTCTATTTTGAATAAAATTACATTGTAATATGAAAATCATATTTTGAAATCATAATTACAACCTTTAGAAATTATATTTACATGCTAAAAAATATTTTTCAAATGATAAATAAGTATTATTCAATCACTCTCGCACTTTTGCTGGCCTTATTGAGATGAAATGGAGTATTATTGAACCTTGAAAAATGAAACCTAGTGACCTAAATGGCCCTTGAATGACCAGAATCCATGTTGAATTTGACTAACATAATGACGTAATGAAACGGACTTTCATGACTGAAGTATGCTCAGCAGAATGAAAATTATAACACTAACATAACCTTTGTGAGAATGAAATATGTATGAAAGAAATTAAATTTTTTAATCGAACAAAAAAAGGATAAATTTTCTTCATTGTTGCAACGTCCATGTGGAACTCGATGAACTTATATTTCTTGCATTGGTTCCAAGTTTCTTTGTTAACCAATATTCACTTCAGCAATGTTCTGCCAAAAAACATGAAATAAGAGATGTCTAAAACAATATAAATTAAATATTGACAAGCACAAAACCTTTCAAAATAAAATTTCACTAACCACCTCTATTGCGTGAAGAGGAAAAGTGTTGTCACCTTCTCTGGCTTCAACAATATTCTCTCTAGAGCTATGTTGGCAAATACTGGGTTCGACATTTCCAATAGATCGTCCCAAATTATCAACCATTCTAGCAAGCATATTATTATCAACAAAAATATCATACGCAACAACATGTTCAATCAAATCAGATTCCCTATTTTCCATTATAGCATCATTTCCACCATTTCCACGGGACCCAACATTCTCACTTTTATCAAGCCTCCCTATGTAAACACAACATTGTTCCAAAACATACATGTGAGAAAATATATCGAATAGCAACAAAATTCAAGACAAGAAATAAGTGAGGAAATAAACATCCCAATGAATTTTTCTCCTACCTAAAGAGAAAATGTTATAAACTTACGGTTTGGAAGGCCATATGTTTTTTCATTTCCCGAACTTTGAAAAGATGGTTGTCGAGCCTCTCATTCAGGAACGATTATTGGTTTCACTAGTGCTGACAGTGTTTTGAAAAAACAAAATAGAACAATAAAAACTTCACATCAAAAAAAAAAAACAATGGAAAAGAAAATAACTTGAATTGCCTACATTGTCACAACAAAGAAATTATGTATATGTTCAGCAGGGCTAACTATATATTTTCTAGAAGGAAATCCCTGACCTTGTTCAACAAAAAAATCTCCTAAATTTTCAACCATCTGAGGAAATTTTTCACTTGGATCATTCTCATAATGTCCCAAAATTGCATTTATTTCATTGAGTGGGAAACTCATGGTTGAAAGGAAAGATATTGGAAAGAAAATAGGAAAAAAGGAATACCTAGTGTTTCCTCTAGTTCACAACCATTCATTTTAACAACACAACATAAATATTTTGAAGTACAACTAGTTATGTTTGCCACTAACCTTAGGTTGTTAAGTGAATATTGCACTTATATCTTTGACTCAAACAAAGAGTTACAAAAAGGAATATCAAACTCAATTTCTAAGTAGTAGGGGTTAATTCATTCATGTATCTATGTAGGTAACTTATATCTTTTATGTCTATCCACATTTTTCAAGCAAAAATATGGATTTTGATACATTTGTTTACCTAAAAAAGTGATGGTATATATGAGGATTACCCTATGACCAATTAGACAAGTATTTTGCCTCGATGGAAAAAGGTGAAAGGTTCATATTTTTCTTCTCCAGATTAAAGTGGGTATTTGTACCATGAAAATATGGATTTAGGTTCATGGCTTCCAACTAATCAATCAAAACCATCTACACAATTCACAAAATGATATGATGGAATCCATCTTTTCTTTAATGGAAATATCATCAATGCCATGAGTGTGATGCCTTATAAAACCTCTCTAGCATAGTCCCTAAAATAATGTTATCTTTATGAAAGTAATCGATCCCACTCACTGTAAATCTTACTCTTGGTGCATCGACATGCACAACCAATAATTGAGAAAAATAGAGGCCAAGGACATTATGATGACATTGTCTCCTAAAACCAAAGTATCATGTAATTGTGAGGAGTAGGTTTTAGCCATAGCATGAGCCTTCATGTTTTGTGTTAGTCAGCCATGACTATAATGACATTTGCGTGTTAAAATTTAAAAAATAACTTAATAGTGAATATTAAAAAAGCTTGTTGCAATGTTGTTATTAATTTCTTTTGTTTGAAAAAAATTTTGTTCAAATAATTTGTCAAAAATAAACTTCCTTTTTTTGAAATCTAGCTAAAATATATATCAATAGAGTACAAAATAAAATACAGTCAAGGAAAATTGTGGCCTCCCTCTAGAGAAACTCGGACCATAGTTAGTCAAAATATTACTGTGTTACTTGTGAGATTGCAAGATAGAACTCTTTAAATCTAAAATAATGATAGTAGCACGATCTAGATAATAGCTAAATACAACATAAAAGATACATGCCTAGAATGAAAAAACCAAATTGGGAAGCCTATTTCTCATTTATAAAGCTAAAAAAGGAGGACAAATGTTACTAGTCTAGAATTACATGTGCCTTGTTCTACCACAATTGAGTGTCCTTCTTTTCCTCAAGAACTTCAATAACCAAGATAGGGTTAAAACGGTTACCTACTAACTCGTGATCAAGCCTTGTTACTGCATAGGTTGTGCTCAACATCCTTTGGGTCTATTACTACGATGTTAATGTCATAAAGTCCTCTATAAGTTACTTCAAACATTTTATCCATTAAATCTAGTTTGTGGAGAATTGCTTAATGTTGTTGACCCATCTCTTGCACAACTTGTTCTAAGAAAGATTTGTTTAGCCAATAAATCTTTGTTATCTTGAAAGTTTTGTTGTCTCTAGAGCAAGAGAACCTTGTGGTTGGAATCTAATCCCATAATTCTAGTTCAACCTAATCATTAATAAATTTTCTTTATTTCTTCCTGACCAAATTCTTAATGTGGGTGATCTCCACCTTAACAAAAGTGAGAAAAATAATGATAGTTGGATGCCACATTCATGGCATAAACTTGGCCCTGAGTGAAATGATCAGGGAGATATGAATTTAAGATATCCTTAACACATTTCTTAGTTCCCTTGTAACACCACATTTTCTAGATTCCCATTGAGGTTCGCAGTTGGATTTTAGCATTTTGGCCTAAGGACAAGTAATAAGAGTGACAAAGGGTAAGTTGCAATGACTAATAGAAAGTAAACAATAAGAATTAGAAAATTGTTTCAAAACTAGGGTATTAGCCTCTCACCCAAAGAAGAAAACTAAAAAAGTATCCGCTAGGTCATTCTATAAATTTCTATGTAATTTCAAATAGATATCCTTACCTACCTAGACACAATAAGGAGTTTATTCAAAAGGTAAAACAAACCATACTACTAAATAGAAAAGGAAATACAAATCAAACTAGAAGGATTGAACATTGAATAGCCACACACACAACTTCCCTTGTTTTCCCCAACCTTTCTCCTTTTCTTGCTCTATTGATGAACCATTTAAACTTGCATCCCTGCCTCAAACATGATGTTTTACATGGTGTGAGTAGTAGTTGAATTATGCAAACCTTTGTTAATTGGATAAGAGGGTTTTGCAATAAGAACCTCTATATTTCCCATTGCCATATTCAAAACCTATTATATGTGTGAACCAACAATTATATGTGCGAACCAACAAGGTTGTACTTTCCAATCCTTATAGTGTTTGTCTTATTTTCCCTCCAAGCACCCCATAGGAAAAGCTAAAATAAACATTATTCTTTGATATCAAAATTAAATTTCATATCTTAAGTTATTCATCCAAAATTTTAAAAATATAATAAATTAATGAAAAATTTTAACTTTTGTCACGAGTTAATTTTTTTCCAAATAAAAAATTTCATTTGCAATTTTAATAATTTAATTGTTTTAAAATATCAAAAATTTTAAAAAATTCACAATCTAAATCTTTATCCATTATAACTTTTAATAAAATTTAAAAATAAATAAATTATATTTAACCATTTATTAATTTTTTTTTAAACTATAACATATATAAAATTTAATTAAATATTGATATTTATTTTACAATCATTCTTTAAATTTAACATGAATATTTACTTCATAAACAAAAATCCACACGTGACTCAATAAAAAAACACACTGCAAAACGTTGAACTTTAAGTTAGGTTTCAATATGTTATTAGAATCTAGGTTGTCGTTATATTAACATTAACTTGGGTCAATGATCACTGTAATCAAAGTAAATCCCTACTTTACATCGATTAAAATGGAATAAAGCCAAAATATCTATACAAATGTAGAAAATCAATAGTGGGAGCTATAAGAAGCTTGAGAAGAATCTCCTTAACAAGGTTTCTAAAGTTGTTGCTTTAGTCATTAAGTCGAGTAGCTCCTTCAGCTCCTTGAGTAAGAAACTCATTGAGTGTAACCCCCTCACTCTGAGGATTTATGGTATTCCTAAGATCCATAAGGAAGGAGACCCCCTTTGCCCCATAGTAAACACCATTGGTGGCCCGACCTATCTTCTTGCTAAATTTTTAGCCAATAAGCTTAGACTTCTTGTAGGCTGGATTGATTCTTTTGTCAAAGATTCAACCTCTTTCATTAATGATTTGAAGGGAACTATCATGGATGATAATGATAGGCTTGTCACTTTCGATGTGGTTTCTTTATACACCAAGATTCCTATCAATGATGTTATTGATGTCATAAATCGCATCATGGATCCCGATACTGCTCTTCTTGTTAAGATTTGTCTCACCTCCACTTTATTTAGCTTCGAAGGTGTAATCTTTGAGCAAACTTGTGGCATGGCGATTGGTTCTCCCCTATCCCCTGCTGTGGCTAATCTCTTCATGGAGGATCTTGAATCCAAGGCCCCCTCCTCCGCTCTGTACCAACCTAAGCTTTGGAAGAGATTTGTAGATGACACATGCGTCACTTGGTCTCATGGTAAAGAGAAGTTGGATATTTTCCTCCATCATCTTAATAGTCAGTCTGACTCCATAAAGTTTACTATGGAATATGAAGTGGAGGGTAGCTTACCTTTTCTTGACGTTCTTATCACAAGAAAAGATGATGGCTCTTTCTCCCACCAAGTCTAACATAAGAAAACGCATACTGAGTAGTATCTACATACAAGTTCGCATCATTTCCCTGCTCAGAAGCAAGGTGTTCTTAGCACCTTAGCCACCAAAGCGTTTAAAATCTCGGATATTTTCCACCTTGATGAAGAGAAATCTCACCTCATAAGAGTCTTCTATTAGAATGGTTATGACAAATCCCAATACCTCAGAGCTTTTCATAAAGTTGAAAAAGGACCCAAAATAAAAAAAGATTCTAAATATTGGGTTTCAGGACTACATCTCCCGTTCATTCAAGGAACCACCGATAAGATCGCCAGGGTCCTTAAGAAAGATAATGTTTCCTCCACTTTCAAAGCCCTTAGCACTATTCGAAGCTCTTTAAGATCTGTGAAGGACCCAGTAAACCCTAAAGATGGTAAAGGTGTTCACATCATTCCTTGCTCCTGTGGAACCCGTTACATCGGTGAAACTGGTCGATCCATTAATCAAAGAATTAGTGAACATGCAGCTGTCACAGTCACTCATAAACTTATCACATTTACTCATTAAAAAAAAAAAATCTTTTTACTAGCACATTTAAAGTTAATTTAACTATATCCTCTATATACGTATGATAACAGAAATATGTGTTAACTACAACTTTATAACCATAATTCTTCCCTCGAAACAAACTCGGATCTAACACATACCATATAATTCCATCTATCATTCCACAGGTTTGACGTGGAACGTTGCAACAGTACAAAATATTTCATACATTAATATTTCATAAACATACACTTCAATTTTCCGTTGACAGTCGAAAGTCCCACCTTTGCTTAAGTTCCACTTGGCATAAAATGTGTGTATTCACTGCCGTGATGCCAGCGCTTTACAATTAAATGTTCTAGTACGTGTCCGGGGTATGAAACTTACTATCGCCAGTCTCCAGTTTTCCTTCGCATTACTATTCGAATTCCGAATTCATTCAGAACTTAATTACCCAGTCCTGCGAGGCTGCAGGCCTTGCCACCTGTCGCTCTGCTCGTTAATCAAGGCTCGCATCTCGACTTCTATGCACTTGGTGTACAGGTGAATTAACTCTACAGGCAGGTGTAATCAATAGCGCGGAACTTCTCAGTGAACGCGAGGGAAAAAAATACCTGCGGAGAAGAAAACACAAGCCTGTCGTTCAGTAGGGACTTTGTGCTATTCTCGTTTTGCTGTAATAGGCAGAGTTTTTCGTTCTGCAAGAGACCCCTGGTCGAGGTAAGCTAGCTCGATCTGTTTTCTTTTGTTTTTTCTGAGAATTAAACCGTGTCTTGACCCAGTAAAGTTGTTAATTCTTTGCCGCGTTTATATCCTTCTCCACTGAGAATGTCTCCAGGAGAAATCGATAATCAACAGTCGACGATTTCCCAGTAAGCTAGGGCACGACCTTTCCAATACTCTGTTTGTGGACTTAAAGACTGCGCTACTTCGCTGAAACTTATAGGTATGGAAACGAGTTTAATTTGTGGCCATAATTTTTCAGTTCTTATTTTAATTTCTGCGAAAAAGCCATTCATAGCACATCTTCTCGCTGGGTTACCAGCTTCATCTCACCCTTGCACTTATCTGCAGGTTTCATTCGGCCATGGAAAAACAAGCCCACCTCTCCACAGGTAATTTATCTAGACCACTCATGGTTTTAGCTCTTACTTATCTAGTTCAGACAGTTAATACAACCTCTTCAAAAACTAACGCGCTGCTAACTATGATCTTGCAGGTTGGTTAAACCCTCAGCTCCTTCCCTCGGGTTCGCATCTCAAACTGGCGTTTTAATTTGCTGCCAATTCCATTTGCAGGTACCCAGGTCAGTAGAACTCTAGAGGCCGTGGCTCCGTGAGCTTGAATAGGTCCATAAAAATGTTTACGGTGTAATTCCGCTTGGTTTTACCCTCAAAAAAATTTTATCTAGCTCGCCAAGCTTAAGATGAACTGTTGTAACAATTTCTTAAACAACAATTACAGCTATATTTGAGGGCTTTGTCGTTTTGTCAACTTGTATAAATAATTTTTGTTCCTTCCGGTTGGCCTACGCTATGACTGAATTATTTCGGTATACCAGACTCGTTTAAAGAAGTGTTGTTTTTAATTGGGTTTCACCTTTCTTTTCTATATCATAAATATGTATAAAATCAATAGGTGTATTTACAGTATTCGAGCTTCTCTGCTCGCAAGGCTGACTCTTTTAGGGTAACACTTCCGTCGGAACTATATCTTCGTTCTCTTGTTCTTTAACTTGTGCACACTGTGAAATTTAATCTCTTCAATAATCTCTGGTTTGTGCATAATTTAAAATTCTTCCGTTTTCTGTTCAGTAAAGGAATTGATAGTGTATATAGTTTTAAGGCACAATGTAAATTCTTGTTCTACTGTACAAAATATATATATATATGTCTACTCTTATTGTTGCACCACAGACATTATAAGCACTGTAGCTCTTAATGTAAGTTTATCTGTATTCTCTTCTTATGATTTGTAGAATTGTCCGCAGTATTATCAAAAAGATTTTAACTGTTACAATCACCACTGTTCTGGCTATTTAATGAGGAAATGCTCTACTTAAGAATTCACCTAGGTCAAATGGCGCCAGCCTGCCAATTAAGGGTTGAGTATAGTGTTTTAGCTCATGAACCGGAGCAAGGTGTGTTTCTCCATCCAACTCCAGCTCCGCAAGTTCTTTTTGGCCTTATTCCAGGTTACCGTCATTTCGCTGTCTTCTCTTTTTGTTTAATATGATGAAATATTTCCGAATTTTGGGTTGCATGCATAATGCAGTCACTTCCCTGTCCTTTAGTTACAGAAAGGGTTTATTTTAACACAGTCGTCGTTCCAATGTACTACAAGTTTTCTAGTTTACAAAAATCTTGTCAATCAAAATTCTTGGAGTTCTTTGTCAGGTAACCGGATATACAAAATTTCGAGTTCCATTAATACAAAGAAGAAAAGAACCAAAATCCAAAGAACACTTTTCTAGAATAAAGGAAAACATCATTGCAATACTAATAAAAATTTCCACATTAACCCACTCTGCATTTTTACAGTAAATGAATAAAATCTCAGTCAGGGGGAGTTCTCCGTTCAGGCAGGTAATAGCCGCCTTTTTCCTTCACGACCATATACAGAACCTTTTCATATACTGAGCATGCTAACAAAACAATTTTTGTTCGGTGAAAATTTCACAAACAGAAAGAATTCCTTAAACATTTTTACTAACCAAAGTAACAAACAATCAAACTGCAATTTACTGAGTTCCAGTCTGTAAAGTACTTATCTGATCTGGATAAAACTCCTTTTGACTGTGGTCCTCCCAACCATCAAGAGAGGCAATGACGTCCTCCTCTTGCCCCCGAGCTCCAGAACTTGGACAGTGCCACGGGAATCAGTGGATAATCTTCTTCTTCTGTGACCTTGGGATGGCCAATCCAGTCTACAGACAGAAATTCTTGCCCATAAGGGTTACAGAAGTAATTTCAACTGGTCTACCACCCAGGTCTAGAAATACTTCACCCTCAGCTAGCAATTGCACAGAACCCCTACCCTTGTTCTGGAATTCCTTTTTATCCCAGAGGGTAGGTAACTGTTTTTTTCCAACTGTTCCCAACCACTTCCTATTCTTAGAAACTTCACCAACAGTCTAAAGGGTTTTTTTTTTTTTTTTCTGTTTTCATTTGTTAACTCAGTAACAAAATAATACTTTATGTCATGAGCAATTACCATTAAGTTTTCCTTGTCCAGAATAATAAAAGAAAAATAAAACTAAAAAGAATAAATAAACCAATAGTCTTTTAACCAATTGTAACTAATTTGTCTCTTAATGAGGGTGTCACAGCAGTTGACCTCAAACATGGTAGATCTCTCTCCTCTGCATTGGCAAAGCATGCTGAGAAGACTAACCATCACATCTGAATTGAAGAAGCAAAATTCATTGCTAGGATTGATCACTTTCATCATCGTAAATTAAGGGAAGCCTTAGAAAGTGAAAAAAGGTTGGTGAATCTGAACAGAGACGATGATTGGAGCATTAGTAGGTGTTGGATCCCTGCCCTTTCCTCTTGAGTATTTTTTTTTTTTTTGGACGAGATACGTAAATAATTATTCAATGGATTAATTATTTAATTTAATTTATTTTTTATTTTATTTATTTATATATGTTTTATTTATTCATTAATTTTTATATTTTTATTTATTTATTTTAATTTTATTTATTTATATATTTATTTTATTTTATTTTATTATTTATTTATTGATGATGATGGTGGTGGTTAACTTCTACTGAGACCAATCTTTGGTCTATCGGACCTAAAGAAAAGAGTTATTTAGTTTGATTTAAGATTTTATTCCTATGTTCAAAAATCTTGGAGAGAAGGCTCTCGAGCTCACTATAATTTTGACATCTTAAAAGATTAGGAAAGTCAGTATATATATATATATATATATATATATATATATATATATATATTAAAGAATTAATTAATTTTAACTATTTATTTATTTATTTATAACAATAATAATAATAATAAATAAATAAATAATAAGTTAAAAATTT
>CM076582.1:1120939178-1120961027 GCA_034641835.2 Pinus albicaulis
TGTAGGAGCAATAGCTAGAAAGTAGCAGTATTTGAGCCAAGCCAACCAATTCCTCATCTTATGCTTACAATCACTAAATATTACCATTTTTAGGTCTACCTCTTGTATTACAGGCACGATGAATTCGGCTACCCCTTGCATTATGCATTCCTTCAATTGGTTTTCTCCTCTCTGATGTTCCTTATGAGGAGTACCTCTAACAAAACATACAGTTGTTTTTGTGACGTCTCAGTGGTTAATGGCTCAGGCTTGAGGGCTACTAACTACTATGAAAAATTATGCAACCTCCAAATCCATCGATGCACAATATCAATTAATATAGATGTCCAAAATCATCCATCGCTAAATAGGATGTCTAGCGAGATTTTGTGTCTCCAAAAGAACTTGAATACTCTGGCCTTCTCAACACTTTTAGATACTTCACAAAGATTCTTGATCAAATAATTTCTTAGAAGAAAATAATACAGATAGCAAAGATGCCTTCACCCATGTAAAACAATCTTTGTAACAGGTTCGGTCTCAATCATCACTATGCCATTAGAATATTCATTTTTTTAGGGTATATTAAAAATTTAGAATAGAGTCCTATTCTGGTACTTTTGGCTCCTAATTTTTCTTTGTGTACCACTATAAAATCTATGTCCATACACAGAGCCGGCGCAAGTCAAGTGCATCATAGCTGGCTAGCTTCTCCATCTAGAACCTTATTGATGATGGCAATCTGACTTTAGTTACATTGTTTTCTTGCCTTTTAACACTCTTGTATCTTTGTGATAGGAAAAGGCAAATGGTTGCTCAGGTAGTTCCTCAACATCAAGTAGATAATAATTGAGAAAAATGACTTTGTGAGGTGAGTCTTTGCCATTATTTTAAATGTGACATTTGTGATCCTCATACAAGAGAAAGATGTGTCTGTCTTACCTTCATACAACTCCATAAACATTACTGGTACTCCCATAGTTGCGGACAAGTCTTGACATACGAACTCTGGTGGGAGAAAAAACCTATGCATCATCCAATGACTACCCATTATGTAGAATTAAATTCCACATCCAACAACTACCTATTATGCATACTTTTGAGAATACCCATATTGATAAAAATTGAAGATACATTAAAAAAGTGTGTTCAACACACTTTTTTAATGTATCTTCAATTTTTATCAATGTGGGTAGTCTCAAAAGTATGTATAATGGATACATGTTGGATGTGGAATTTAATTTTGCATCCAAGGAGTGTCTACACTTGAAATTTTAGTAAACGCATAAGGAGATAAGCCAAAAATTCAATAAAAAGAAAGTAGTTATTCTTCTTTTGCCTTGAAAAAATTTGCATGTACCTCTCTTTAAATTTAAAGGATATTGATTGGTTTACATATTATGGCATGGAAATTAAGTGAAATTTTCATGGGCACTTTCGGGATGAAATTTCCTCTAATTTTTTAGGAACAAACAGGTAACATAATAACCTTATGAGTAAAGTCTATAACTATAGAGAATAGTTGCTGGAATAATTTATCTCAAGTCTCTTGAAATCCCTTAGTCAAGTAACTATAGAGAGCTAACAATCTAGGTAGGATAGTATGTGCTAACGCCTATCACATGGATAATAGACAACTCCTTATCCTTTTCAATTACATAGCTAATATTGGTTGGTTATTCTCTTCAACTTAAACCCTTAGAGATTCTTATCTCAATGACCCTTTTACTTTGAGTTTCAACTAACAAGTAGGCGCAACTAACAAGTTTTGATCCACATTAAGCAGGCAACACAACGCTACTAGATAATTATCACTTGGATTTATTCTTTCTTCCCATAGTAACTAGAGCCTTGATAGATGACTAACCATGAAAACACATGTAGTTTATATTCCACCTGTGCTTAAAAAAAAACTGTGCAGCCTCCAAATCCATCAATGCATAATATCAATTAATATAGATGTCCAAAATCCTCCATCACTAAATAGAATTTCTAGCCAAATTTTGTGTCTCCAAATGAGCTTGAATACTCTGGCCTTCTCAACACTTTTATATACTTCACAGAGATTCTTGATTAAATAATTGTATCTTTTAGGATAGATTAAAAATTTAGGACAGAGTCATGTTCTGGTACTTTTGGCTCCTCATGTTTCTTTCTCCAAACTTGATTAGGTTTTTTCATAATCTATCAAACAATGACTTATTTGTTGATGGGATGACAAATATTTGAAGAAAGTCAATATTTTCTTGGAATTAACCATTCTTTAAGCGTAAATGAAACTAATCAAACTCACATTTTAAATCTTAATTGAAAAAAAATCAAAACAACCAGAAATCCAAGAACTCTATATTTTGAATCATAACATTAGAGGAACCTCAATAACAAAAATTCCAAAGGAAGCCCTAAAATGCATCCCTAGAGACAATATTTACTTCCTTCATTCATGATTTTTTCAACTAAGGTGAATGAAATGAAAAAGAACGAAAAATCAACATATCAACCATAAATCCTGCGAATGCATAAATGGTCTCCCAATCATGTTATTTTTTTATTTTTTCTTCTGTCAAGCTATGAAAATGATCCGTGAAGTCCTTCGAAGTCTAATTTTATAGATAGAATCATGAAAACACATGTATTTTATATGACACCTGTGTTAACCAAAAAAAACTATGCAGCCTCCAAATCCAATGATGCACAATATCAATTAATACAGATGTCCAAAAGCCTCCATCACTAAATAAGATGTCTAGACAATTTCTGTGTCTCCAAACGAACTTGAATACTTTGGCCTTCTCAACAATTTTGGGTAATTCATAGAGATTATTGACCAAATAATTGTTCAACAAAAAATGATACACATAGCAAATATGCCTTCACCCAAGTAAAACAATCTTTGTAACAGGTTCAGTCTCAATCATCACTATGCCATCAGAATATTCATTTTTGAGGGTAGGTTAACAATTTAGGAGAGAGCATTGTTCTTGTACTTTTGGCTCCTCATGTTTCTTTCTCCAAAATTGATTGGTTTCTTAGAACATATTTGTTTTTAAGGAACCCACTTCATATTACATCCGTAGTCTTGTGCTACGTGTCTGATGTTGTGACATTAATAGCATTCTAGATTGAGTTGGAATATGAATCAGGTCACCTCCTAGAACACAAAAAATTTTCCATAAATTAAGTTTATGATATGTAACAAGCTATGATAAACACTTTAGTTCAGTGTTTTTATCATTTCTGTCATATGTTAGTTCAATAGTGATTCACTTTGTAATATTTCCATGGATGATTTCTGTACTCTGGGCCTGTAAGTGTACAACCTATATTAGTTAGTATTATGGATATGCTTTAAAACTACATCCATAGCAGGAACTCATTGTTCTTATGTCACTATGTATTCCATGGCATCCAAAAAGGATTCTACTGCACCTATCCCATCATAGATAGTAGTTTTATGAGGTTTAACTATTGACATGTATACCATAGTTGCACATATAATACAGTTTGTATATTTATACTATAAAATTTAATGTATGGGCACTCTGACTACTAGATTCTACTGCTTTTATGTTCCTGGATATGTTATGTACGTGGATATGCTTGAACAGAAGGTTCAAGTGTAACCTATGCCTCCCTTTTCTTTCCTGGAATTGAGTGAGGTGGTAGTTGTGATGCTGCTATATTAGTTACCTTCATCGTTGTCTCCATTGTTGGTGATTAGGATGCTAGTTCAAGGGAAATAGTGAAATGTCATTGTTTTTTTCTTCTCTGTCATCATGCTCTCCAGTCTTGGTGTGTTGATCCTCGCTTTCCACATCCCTGCATTTTATCCTTACCATTTCCACATATACGAAGCCAATACCCATATGAGCCCTTTTTCTCTAGCTTCTGGAAGTGATATGTGCTAAGGATGCTATAAGTAACACTTTCACGTCGCTACTTCATAACTCGTTCACATTCATCAGTTTAACCAAAGGTCATATTACCCCATCCTTAAAGTAGGCAATAATTATTTCATTAAGTATATAGTGGACATATTCCATGCTAAGATGCTCTTCTTAGAAGAACCATATTTTCATAAGAAAAATAATTATACCATCAAAAGAGAAATAACCAAGAGTCTCAATGAATATTAGTATGCTCAACCACCCTCATGAGAAATAATTCCCTGCAAGTTACTCTCTATTCTTGGGTATTTTCTGGGCATTTGAGAAAATCTTAGCATGTTGATTTCTTTCAAGATGTCGTGCAGATATCTAAGAAGAAAAAACCGTAGATAATGATAAAAACATTTACTTCTATGTGGCTAGAGAAACACTAGCACAAATGGAGAGGCATCTAATGGTGACAAGCCTAGAGTATAGACTGCCCATAATTATCACTTGGATTTATTCTTTCTTCTCAGAGTAATTAGGGCCTTGATAGATAAATAACCATGAAAACACATGTATTTTATATGAAATCCGTGATAACCAAAAAAATTTGTGCAGCCTCCAAATCCGTTGATGCACAATATCAATTAATATAGATTTCCAAAATCCTCCATCACTAAATAAGATGTCTAGCCAAATTCCGTGTCTCCAAACGAACTTGAATACTTTGGCATTCTCAACACTTTTGTATACTTCACAAAGATTCATGATTAAATAATTTTTCAACAACAAATAATGCACATAGAAAATATTCCTTCATCCATGTAAAATAGTCTATGTAATATGTTCAGTCTCAATCATCACTATGCCATCAGAATATTCATTTTATAGGGTAGATTAACAATTTAGGACATAGTCATGTTCTCGTACTTTTGGATCCTCATGTTTCTTTCTCCAAACTTGATTGGGTTTTTCATAACATCTTTGTTGTTAATGAACCCACTTCATATTACTTCTGTATTCCCGTGCTACGTGTCTGATCAGGGGCTCAAAATTATGCTAAAAAATGAAAATTGTCAGAATGGTGTGGAACCTGAACGATCGCATAGAGCTCATCATTCTGAATCTGGCACAAATCGTTTTGCAGAAAACTAACATCGTATTCTCTCAGAAACGTGTCTTGTTCATTTTCCCAAACATGCAAAAACTTAGCAAAATTGCGCAAGCTACTTAGTCAGTAGTTCGTACAGCTGACTGGGCATGGTTGACTGGTCAAGGTTGATTGGGCAGGGTTTCCCAATTAGTTCATGCCACATGTCCACATTTTATGAGTGTTCGTTGGTATTTTTTCTTTGGTTGGGTTGATGGCCAACCACATTTTGCCACGTAGCCCAACCAGAGGCCTCCATGTGGCAACACGGGGGCCACCAAATACTTGTTTGCAAATCCAACTTAGCCTCCACAAGATTCGACATGGTGACCTCTCTCCAAACAACACCATGACTTAACCGTCAAACCACGATGTTCCTTATTAAACCTTGGTCATGAATCTATTAATAAAGGAGATGTGGCGAAAGGTTCAGGGTAGGGGCCAGGGCTTAGCCCCAACTCCCCATATTTCATTGCATATAACCAACAGATGAGACCATGGGCACGGATTTAGCACCATAATTTTTTTAATTAACCATGGTGATTATGGTTTATAATTCGGATTTTAAGAATTATTAGGTAAATTAATGATCCAACAATTTCGCCTGGAATTCCGGAAATTTGTTGCTCAGTTAGCCGAAATCAAGGTGAATTTTTAGGACTGGTTCGGATTTTGGGGAAATTGAGGTGCGGTTAGAAACAAAACTAGGGAGGCTCATAAATTCTTCAATTTTTGAACAATTTTGGAGCATAAAGAGTCTATACAATAATTTTTGGGTGTTCTTGAGTTGATGAAACATGTTTTTAATCCATTTGAGCACTGTCAATGTATGTAATCACCATTTTGAGTATAATGAAAGAGGGCCAAGCAATTGGAAGTTGGACCAAGGAGACTTATCGTAGGAGGGATGAACTCCTTCATCATTTGTTGTGTTGTGGTTATGCTTATGGTGTATTTTTCTGTTGTTTTTGCATATTTTAGAGTTTAATTCATGCTTTATGTGTTTAAAAATTAACATAAAAGCTCACAAAAATTGAATTTTAACACTCGCAATTTACAAACCCTCAAGCATATTTTCATTAATATCTCATATAGATGTTGTGACATTGATCGCATCATTTCTCAAGGAAGAAATCCCTTATTTAAGCCTTTCACAATGTTCTTATTTCTTTGTTTGTTGAATCTTCATTACTTGTTCTTTGAATAATTTGCTTCCTTCCATTGAATTATCAAAATATGTATAATCCATTTTCTACCTTTTTGTGTTTTTTCATTCTCAAACATTTTCATTATTTTAGATGTGTAATTTGCAAGCCTCCTTTGGTGAATGACCTCCCCATGAGAGTAGGAGAACATTGGGTTCGTCGGTGATTGATTACCAGAAAACCCATTGATATCATCCTTGCACTTTGAAAAGGTCATCAAAAATTTTTATTGGTATATATGCTCCAAGAATTTCCCCTATAAACAATCATCAGATTCTCAAGGTCGGTGTGTGGGCCTACAACAGAACCGGAAGTTTATCGCATTGGATTCTAGAACTAAATACCTTAGGCACCCTTGGGCCTCAACGATGCCACTCTATAAAATACATTACTCAACCATAAAGGTGGGTCATTCCTCTTACAATTGTGTCCACCATAGCACAAACATGCCTATAAAGTATGGAATTGATCTTCTCATAAATTCAGGTTCTATATTTTATTATTTTATTATTTCTATTCAGCTAATACCATCATTAATTTAGGTTTGATTTTCAACTTTTTTCTATTTTATTTAATATATTTCAAATTTTTTATTTCAATTAGAATTTAAATAAATACTCTTTTATATAATAATTAATTATTAGTGATTTATTAAAAGAATAAAAATTAATCACAAATATCATTTCTAAATGTGTATTAATATATTAATGGTTAGTAAACCAAATTGTTGATGTTGGGAAATAAAATGTAAATTCATTTTGTCTTATGACTTTATATTTTATCTTTTTCATTAATTTTTTCAAATATACTTTACATTTTCTAAAGATTTTCTATTTATTTTATTTGACTAAATAACACCTCAATATTTTCATACTAACATAAGAAAATTCATTTTCTTGTTTACAAGTCTACATAATCACTCAATTACAAACAATATGAACATGCTTGATGCCCCTTAGTTCATAAGTTCTCATGTACTCCTATGGGATTCTTATTAATGGTAAACATCTAACACTAGAAAAACCACATATAAATTTTTTTAAAGCAATAACCATATTTATGAATTTTTTTCTCTATAGTACTTTTTTTTTCTCTCTTTTTTCATAAAATGACAACAAAAATTACTGAGAATGTTATTTTCCCAATGCTCTTTGGATCAACTCATATTCAACCATTGCTAGAAATTGTTGAAATTGACCCTATTAGGTCAATGAAAATTTCAATTTTAAGACATTGCATTTCCATCTCTGATGGAAAACATATGAAGCACCTTATGCTTTCAACAAATTTCAGTGATCGTGTTGCAATAAACTTGCTTGAAAATGGTTCTATTATACATGTTAAAAGTTGGACTACTTCAACTATTGGTCCATCAATGTAAGTTTGTTACAAAATTATTATTTAAACTTTACATATTTTCTTCATACCAATTTAAAGTCTAATAATTACTTCTATGACTATCATTTACAATGCAGGTCTATAATGCTACTGGACTTTGAAATTTCTACTACATTTGCACCTGTAATTGATATTCCAAAAAAATGAGTATCTCGGTCACTTCTCAAGATGACACTCCATCCTCATTGAACCAACACCCTTCATCGAAAAGGCATTGCCCCCTTTCTTCTATTCCAACCCTATCTATCACACAAATCCATATTCCCATTAGAGAAATAAACACTTACCATTCAAACTGGTGCATAAAAGGATGCATTCAAAGAAAGAAACCTCTTCGACAATTCCAAAATCAATACGGACCTGGTAAAGTGTTTGCCTTTGGCCTCTTCGATACAAAAGGTGGAGAAATACACATTATTTGTTTCAAATATGTTTCCTATTATTTCTTTGAAAAAATCCAGGTTAAAAATGTGTACATTGTCTCAAAAGGCAATGTGAAAATGGATAATAATAAATACAACCATATAAACAATGTGTGGGAAGTTTTGTTAAATGCAACATCTACAATAGAGCTTGTTTCCAGCGAAACAACACGCAACTGAAAAATGCATTTCAATATAAAATCAATAAATGATATAAGAATAACAAACGTCAACTCGATTATTGATGTTCTTGGTATTGTTACTGGAATTTCCAATCCGTGCACTATACATAGAAAATATGACTCTGAAGTTACTAAACAAATAGTAAAACTTCAAGAAATGTTTGGATGTAACATGGATGAAATCATTTGGGGAGGCAATTTTGATCTTGTATCAACACAAATTTATTTCTTATGTGTTGTAAGAAATAATCCCATCATTGCAATGAATTCTACTATTTTTGGAAAATTTAATGGGAAAATTGTCGATACTACAACAATATCCACTATTCTTGTAGATCCTGACATTGAATAGGCCCACACGCTAAAGTCATCATTAAAAAAAATAAGGTTCCATTACAACTTCTACATCCTTAACAACAAGAGATTCACCATCAACAAAAAAAATAACAATTGTTGATATTTACAATATTGATTCCTCAAAGCAACCTAAATTCTACAAAGAGAAGGCAACAATAAAAAAAATATGGATGTACGGTTTTTACTACCTATATTGCCATTCTATTGTTGATGGGACAAAATGCATGAAAAAACTTATTCCAAAAAATACAAGCACATTATATTTCCCAAAATGCAACATTGAAGTAACTAAATGTTATTATAGATACTTACTTAAAATCAATGTACAAGGTCACACTCGTGAGTTAGTTTCAACAGTTTCTTTCAAAGAAACAAAATCTACAATTCTTGGGATTAATACAAAGGAATCCTATTTGCTATCTTCATATCGATATCTAATCAAGGAGATTGTCTCCAAATCACTTTGGACAGATCACATCTTCACACTATTAGTGAAGACATAAACATTTTGAGAAATATCACGCTTAAAATGTGTTATCATCAAAGAAGAAATCTTGCAATTCAGAACAGAATGCAACAGCGTCCTTCGAGAAATCGATAGCATCTCGATATCATAGATAAATATCATTACAAGTAATTTTTCCTTATTGAAAATTTGTGTTATTTTAATTTATAAATACAATTAAAGACCATATAGTATTGTATGCATTTTTGACAATTTCTCTTATTCATTATTGAGATATGTCTTCCAACAAAACATTCAATTGTATGTAATTACATTTACACTTATCCACATTTTTTAGCTTTCTTTCTTTTAACAAATGAAGGAACTTGATGCATTACACATGCAATTATCTTCATGTATAGTTGCAGATTACTGAAATATTCTTTCAAAGACATTTTTCTAATTATATATTAACATAAAAATATTCAAAATTTCATTTTTTCCCCTTTTATACAATACCATGGTTGTTTCTCTCCAAATAACATTCCCATTTCCACTCTCTTTCCTGTAGGTGTCTTAACTTGTGCAAATGTATACTACTTGTAATGATGAATGTGCGCAAAGATACTATACAACAAATAAAGAACGAATAAATACATGTCGATGTGAGATTTATCATGCTAAAAAATGTGTTGCAGATTCCCAAACAAACAAAAAGCAAAAAAAAAACCATCATTCATCGTTTGAAACATATGATGAAAATTCACATTTTCCATCAAAATCTTCCCACTTTGAAAGAAATCCTTTTTGAAATTTTGGAACCCTCAATCCCTTGAGAAAACCACTCAAACAAATACATCCATAGCTCATTCGCCCCCACCCCTCCATTGCACATGCTTTCAACAACATTCACACTAATGATGCACATCGTGAATTCTGTGCAAAGTGTTGTCGCTCCTAGAGACAGCCTTGAGTTGCAAAAGACCAGTGCCTAGGACATCTTATTATCAGAGGTTAAATATGAAAAACAGTATAAATGCCTCTCACAGAAAATGGGTCAAGATAACAATGATTTTGGTGATTCAAGAATGGAGAAAATCATTTGAGCGTGATTCATGTGAATTCCCTATACTTGTGAGAGGGCTTAAGAGGTTGTGAGGCTTGATAAATTTTAAATGGGCCAAGTATAAAACAATGAGCAGAAAATTTTAAAATATGCAGAGGTGTTGAGAAAGAACGGAGAATGAACTCGCAAGAGACAGGCTTAAGAGGATTAAGAATCTGTCCCTTATGAACTCAAAGGAAACAGATATGAATGAGATATGGATAACAACAGAGGTTCGCGGAGCGCGAATTAAGGTAGTGCAACAAGCTTAATACATGAGCGTCAACACCTGAGTGTTATACAAACACGAATTCATGAATTAAATTACAGACCACCGGTAGCTACATTACACAAAACCTTCAAAGTAGCATAGCATGAAAGATGATTACACATAAAAAGGAGATTACTAATAACAAAGGGAAACATATACATACTACTCATTTCTCCATATGGAATCCAAATAACAGCTCTGTATCATATTAAGTTTAAACAACTCTCCCAAATATGTGTCTCAGAGCACAAGGAGCACAATCATACAAAACTACAACAGATTTCTGCAAAATTCCAGAACCCTTCTTTCATCTTAGAACTCACTACATATAGAGTTCTCCTTGAGGTTTTATGATAGAATATTGTATCATGATAGAACCGCCTAGGTGAAAACAAAATATCCTAACAAACTATTGGAGCAGGCATCAAGAAATCACTCCTGCAATAGAAAAATCATAACAGAATTACGTAAAATCAAGATTTTACCATAAAAACATCATTATCTTAACAATAAATAGAAACAAAATAGTTAGCCAGGGAGGAAAAATTCCAAAATATTCAAAGGAGTGGTGAGAAGTGGCTAAGAACCAATGAGCAATCTAGACTTCATCATGTAGTTATGTCTGCTATTTGGCATCCTCCACTCCCTAACTCTCATGATTTCAACTTCCCATTGCGGAACGGTCAATTGTGATGTGCATGCTGAATTCTTTAGTGGGGAGCTCTTGGAGAGACTGAATAAACCGTAACCGCGTGCTCTACCAAAAACTCTTTCTGTATTTGAAACCGAAAACCAGATTTCGGAGGGGGTCTTAAGTGGTAAGCAGTATCGGAGAATGGGGGTGCGAAATGATGAGAGGAAGACACTTGGAGGTGTGGTAATGGATACCACCTATTTCGAACCCCCCCCCATGGTTTAAGTTCGAAGGTCGGGGTGGGGTCCGAAATGTGTTAAGGACCATCGGATGCATTGGGGTGAAGCAGAGGTGACAGAGAGATGCAAAGGGCTTAGCGGTGATGGGATGTGTGAAGACCGGATGGAAATGATGGAAGGAATGGTGGGACCAAACCGCATCGCAAGTTGCAAGCTTTAAGATTTTTTTATAAGCGCGGAGGAGGTAAACACCAAAAAAATGTGAAGTGCGAAGCACGGAGGGGAGGTAAGTGATGTGGAGGGAAGGTGGGACCTGCCCGTATCGCAAATCGCAAACTTCAACATGAAGTAGTAGAGATAAAATATAAACGATGCGAATTGCGAAGTGCGGGAAGGAGGGGAGTGACGTGGAGGGGAAGTGGGACCCGACCGCAGCCAACAGATTGCAAACTTTAGGTTTTAGTTTATAAGCGCGAAGGTAAACTCTTAAATCCACAAAGTGCGAAGCACGAGGAGAAAGGAGGTGACGTGGAGGGTGGAGTCCACTGCATAGGCAGAGTTATAATGCGGCGAATGGTTATGTGGTAAGTGTATGAGGTTTCATATTATACCACACGTATTGCAAGCGGCCAGAAGTGGGGGACGGAGCTGCTATGGTGGGGCCAATTGCATCACAACTTACAAAAAATACTTTGTGGATGCTTAGCAGTAAGTTATAAACTTGCGATCTTTTATTGTGATTTGAATCTCCGTTGTTGATCGTTGATCGTTGATCGTTGCTTAGATCCAATGGTCCTCACCGCTCCCCTAGCGTGGTTTTCCGAACTTGTCTCTTTAGGTGCACCCGGTCATTTCTTATTTGTTCATGGAATACTTGCCCCGCATTCACGACTTGACCTACTTTAGCGTTCACGGCTCGACCTAAACGCGTGCACGAATTGACTTAATCTCGTTGAGGACTCTTCCCTTTCTATTTTTATGTCTTAATTGTTTCTCTGTTGCCTTTGTCTTCGCTAATAGTAATTGCTTCTCTACCTCTGCCCTGTGTTTTCCTTATAGGGACCACTTCTCCATGTTATGTGAGGTAATAGGCCAACAATTGGCTGCGTCTGGGGACAACGTGTTGTTCTAAGTGCATTGAGAACCTCCAAACCTAAATGTCTATGCTTTATTGAGCTCATGGAGTCACAAATGCATACTGTAAGCCTGAATTGAAACTACAACTGAGTTTTTCACTGCCACCTATCAAAATGGAAATCACTGCCACACCCTGAAATTCTTCAATACTGAAACTAGAAAGATGCTCATAATAATGAGCTTATTGGCACTCCTACCTACACCTAGTATGACAAAAAATTATCCCATCAAATAATAATCAGAATTCCAATGTAACCAGTCAAGCAAATGAGTGCTTAACTGAAATTGGCATCCCATTCTTGTAGGTAGAGAAATGGGTTTAAAACATGGCAACTTATCTCTTCCACTGAATTTCATAGCTCCATTGATGAACCTGACAAATTTTTCCTTCCCTAATGGCTGCAATATTCTACCTAAAGGATCATGGTAAACATGCAACATGATTTTTTCTGAAGGATTTGTAACAAGAAAGCAAACCTCATTCCAAACTTCTCCTTTTCTTGTGCGTTTCCACTGGTTGTCTTTAGGTAGCAAGGATGAAAAAGGATGACCCTTGTTCCCTCTCCTTTTCCATTATAATCAACTTCTTTGTGTGCTCTTCATCATTTCCTTTGTCATACGGAGGCTTGCAGGGGAGCTGCAAACTCTCGATCATCTCAGGTAAAGGATCTCGATTAATAACAACATATTGTGTTTCCTCAACATCCCATGAAGAACTTAATGATGAAGAACTTTTATGAAGGTCTACACACTCAGAAAGAATATTTTAGTGATCTTCAATCAGAAAACCTGAATGGACTTCTTTTGGAAATATTTCTTGGATTTTACTAGGCACACTTGATTGGTGTTCAATCTCTAAATACAACATGCTCTTGTGGATCTAGAAAATTAAGGTATGATGTCTCTATTTCTGAATCACTAGACTGTTGTTGATTTTTAGTGTTGTCCTCTAGGAAATACTTCAGCTCTTCCCCTTCTTCAGGGAGGGTAAGCTCACCTCCCTCTTCTTCAACACAGGCTAGAAACTGGTTTTCTACATTCGGTCCAAAAACCACCATGGGTTGTTCTTCTTGGAGATTGAAAGGCGTGGACCCTTTTTCTGTAATTCCTTCTTCGAACTTCTCTTTAGGAGGGTCGTGCGGTTTCAAGGGTATAGATGTGGGCTTCTTATCCTTGGGAGGATCAGCTCCTTGCTTTGTGGAAGTGGATGTAGTGGCCTCATGAGGGGCTGACTCTTTTAACAACTTCTCCCCTTTACTAGCGAGACTCGGAGGGGTTTGTTCTCTTGATATCGACTCTTCATTTTGTTCTTGCCTTCGGGTTCTCTTTCTCGAGGACCTGAGGTCATACTTCTTGTGGATTTGAGCCTGCATGAAATCCATGAATTGTCTGCAGTAACTTTCAATCTCTTGATCCTCTGTAGGGACTTATTCTTCTTCTTGTTCCCCTTTCACGATGGGTTCACCTTCCTCATCATTAAAGTAGGAAAGGAATTGATCTTCTTGGTTGTCTGTGACTTCCTTGGCCTGTTGTAACAGCTATAGAGGGGGCCTCCGATATTGAGGATTAAACCCCCGGTTAGGAATCATTTGGTTGGAATGAGGAGGGGGATTCTGGGCCTTTGATTCAAGCTTAACTAGCTTATTTGAAAGGTTCTTGATCAGCTAATTCATTTCTTCAAATATATACTCATGTGATTCCCTCTCCTGATTTGAGGTAGAAGCCTCCCCCCCTTCTTTCTTCTAGCTTCATGTTTTGTATTCCATTTGAATTTACTAGTAGAAGCAATGTTTGCTTCTACCTCCAATGCATCAGTCTAGATCTGATCCAGAGATGTGGATCTTCTTTCTCTTAAGGTGAACCCAAAATCAGGCTCAAAAGCTCCTGCAAAAACCACCTTAACAACTGCTTGGGGAGGCTTTATTAGTGGGGAGGTTATTATAGAGCTTACTGAAACTCTTTATAAATTATGTTACATCCTCATTGTGTCTCTTCTTGAGAGCATTGAACTCTGTGAGGACATATCCATGGTTCCTCTTTTCTCCCCATTTCAATGTGAAGAAATTTTCCATTTCTTCCAAAGTGTGGACTATGTTGTTGGCTAGAGACTTGAACCATTTTCGGGCTTCTCCCTCCAAGGATTAGACGAAAATCCTTAATACCACATCTAAATGCTCAAAATTTTCCTTCTCAGCAAAAGCGTAGAAGTTTTCAATATGTTTCTGCGCAAAATTACTATCTTCCCCAGTGAATCAAGGGAACCGCTCTACATATTCTTATGACATATCATTTAGAGGTTGAGGGAGAGCCAAGGGGGCATAATTGCTCAAAAAGAAACTCGGCACAACCATCTAATTTAGAGGTGGAGTTAGATGGTGGATCTGAATCTGGTGTGAGCCTAATGAAATCCATGATTACTTCTGATTAGGACTATTTTACAGTGGAGTCGCCAAGGTGAGGAATGTTCAACTCTCAACCCTTATTGCTCACCTAATTGAAGGGTGAAGATAATGCCGTATCCCAGGGAAAATATTTCTTCATTTGTTTCACCAGAAACGGTGCAAAAATGATGTTGTCGCTCCTAGAGACAGCCTTGAGTTGTGAAATATCAGTGCCCAGGACATCTTATGATTAAAGGTTAAACATGAACAACTGTATAAATGCCTCTGACAGAAAATGGGTCAAGGGAATAATGGTTTCGGTGATTCAAGAATGGAGAAGATCATGTGAGCGTGATTCATGTGAATTCCATATACTTGTGAAAGGGCTCAGGAGGTTGTGAGGCTTGATAGCTTTTAAATGGGCCAAGTATAAAACAATGAACAAAAACTTTTAAAATATGCAGAGGTGTTGAGAAAGAATGGAGAAGGAACCCACAAGAGACAGGCTTAAGAGGATTAAGGATCTGTCCCTTATGAACTCAGAGGAAACATATATGAATGAGATATGGATAACAATAGAGGTTTGTTGAGCGTGAATTAAGGTAGTGCAGCAAGATTAATACATGAGTGTTAACACCGGAGCATTAGACATACACAAATTCATGAATAAAATTGCAGATCACTGACAGCTACATTACAAAAAACCTTCAAAGCAGCATAGCATGAAAGATGATTACACATAAAAAGGAGATTACTAATAACAGAAGGAAATAGATACATACTACTCATTTCTCCATCTGAAATCCAAATAATAGCTCTATATCATATTAAGTTTAAACATCTCCCAAATATATGTCTCAGAGCATAGGGAGCACAATCATACAAAACTATAGCAGATTTTTGCAAAATTCCAGAACCCTTCTTTCATCTTAGAACTCACTACATATAGAGTTCTCCTTAAGGGTTTACAATCGAAAATTCTGTCATGATCGACCCACCCAGGTGAAACCAAAATATCCTAACAAAATATTGGAGCGTGCATTAAGCAATCACTCCTACAATAGAAAAATCATAGAAAATTTAGGTAAATAAAGATTTTACCAGCAAAACATCATTATATTAACAGTAAAAAGAAACAAAATAGTTTTCCAGGAGGGCCAAATTCCAGAATCTTCTAAGTGGTAAGAAGTGGCTAAGAACCAGTGAGTGATCTGGACTTCATCATGTAATTCCTTCTGTTATTCGGCATCCTCCACTCCCTAACTCTCATGATTTCAAATTTCCATTGCGGAAAGGTCGATTCTAATGTGCATGTTGAATTCTTTAGTGGGGAGCTCTTGGAGGGACTGAATATATCGTAACCGCGTGCTCTACCAAAAACTCTTTCTTTATTTGAAAACAAAAAATTGGATTTCGGAGGGGGTCTTAAGTGGTAAGCGGTATCGGAGAAGAGGGGTGCGAAATGATGAGAGGAAGACACGTGGAGAAGTGAGTGGTAATGGATACTGCCTATTTCGGACCCCGCCCCCATGGTTAAATTTCGAAGGCCTGGGGGGGATCTGAAATGTGTTAAGGACCATCAGATGCATTGGGGTGAAGCGGAGGTGACGGAGAGATGCAGAGGGCTTAGTGGTGATGAGATGTACGAAGACCTGATGGAAATGGTGGAAGGCATGGTGGGACCAAACTGCATCTCAAGTCACAAGCTTTAAGTTTTTTTTATAAGCACGGAGGAGGTAATCACCAAAAAAATGCAAAGTGCAAAACATGGGGGGGAGGTAAGTGACATGGAGGGAAGGTGGGACCCACCTGTATCGCAAATCACAAACTTTAACATGAAGTAATAAAGATAAACTCTAAATGGTGCGAAGCGCAGGAAGGAGGGAAGTGATGTGGAGGGGAAGTGGGACCTGACCGCAGCTCGCAGATCATAAAATTTTAGTTTTAGTGTTTGAGCGCGGAGGTAAACTCTTAAATCCGCGAAGTACGAAGGGTGGGGAGAAAGGAGGTGACGTGGAGGGTGGAGCCCACTGGATGGGAAGAGTTATAATGTGGTGAATAGTTATGCGATAAGTGTATGAGGTTTCATATTATGCGACATGTATTGCAATCGGCCATAAGTGGGGGGCGGAGTTTCTATGGTGGGGAAACTCGCATCGCAACTTACACAAAATACTTTGCGGGCGCTTAAGCATTAAGTATAAACTTGTGATCTTCGATTGCAATTTGAATCTCCGTCATTTATCGTTGCTTAGATCTAATGGTCCTCACCACTCACCTGTTTTGGTTTGTTGACCTTGTCTCTTTAGGTGCGTCCGGTCATTTCTTATTTTTTTGTGGAATACTTTCCCCACATTCACGACTTGACCTGCTTTAGCGTTCACAACTCGACCTGAACATGTGCACGAATTGACCCAATCTCGTTTAGGACTCTGCCCTTGTTGTTTTTTTGTCTCAACTGTTTCTCTATTTCCTTTGTCTTCGCTAATAGTAACTGTTTCTCTGCCTCTACCCTGTGTTTTCCTTATAGGGACCACTTCTCCATGTTATGTGAGGTCACAGGCCAACACAAAGATTGATAAAATTGCACTTAAATTTCCATGCTCCATTTTTCTTTAGTCATATCTTGGAATCCATATATGCAAGTCGAACCAAATGTATTGTTGCTCCATATACATGTCTGAAACAAAAGGTCATCACTTCTGATTATTAAACAACATGGACCCTAGTCCTCAAACACCTGTCTTGGATACTCTTTCACAAAGAGAAGAAATGCTCATTGTTAGGGTTAACCCTATCTATAACACATGCACGTGGTTTCCAATATAAATACACTAGCCACACAATTTTCTTTCCACAAGACATTACAAAAATAATAAGCATGTTTCCATGATGTGTTGAAGATCTGGACATTCTAATCGTTACCCGTCATAGTAATAACCATCGTTCTTATGATTGCATTGTAAGTAGACATCGTTTTCTCACTGCATTAGAATACAAATACGAAAATGACCCATACTATAAGAATTCTCGCAATGATAAGAGCGCACTAGCATCCTTACCAACATTCCCCACAGATATCTCCTCCTCCCTTTGCCATTCCAATACCACAGATACAATTTCCCAACTATCACTCGAATCGTCACTTTACCCTACTATAGATTCTACAATCCCATACCCACAACAAACATCATCATTTATTCCCACTATTCCTAATACAAATACAGAAATCCAAGAAATACGACAATATTTACATGCATACAACCACTATTATGATACTACAATTGAATGGCCACTAATTGGCCTATCTCCTCTCTATGGATTTCCCCACCCTTTTCCCCATAGGAGCTGCAATGACAAATCATCCAGTAATAAAAGAAGTGCAGTCACATGAATACACACTTCATCTCATACATTACCACGATAACAGATTTGGAAAGAACCCATGATTTCACTACTACATATACAATATCATGATGTGCTATCGCACTCAAGCAACAACTTTCGTTTTTGTAAAAAAACATCGCAGATAACTTTCCAACAACTATCCATAATTTAAACATCCAATTATAATATTTTCCAGATGAGAATTTGGAATAACAAGTCATGTGGTTCGGTTGCTCTCTATGTGACACAAGATATTTTTGGCACAAAGCTAAAATTGAACTAACATACATGATATCTTAGCTTGGTTTCCCGACGTTGTTCTTCACATTAAGTGTAGCTGATACAAAATGGTTTGTTCTTCATGTATTCATCAGAGAAAATTTTAAGAATCACCAGTACAAATGGCGAATCACTACTACAAAATGGTGAATCGTTGTCTAGTGGAGTTCGGGTTGTTGGTTCCAATGAAGATATGGTAGTTGAACTAGGAGTAGAAGGAAGAGAACCACTGAGACCAAGCATGGAACATGGTGACTCATGAGGGAAGTAGTTCTCGTGCAGTTTGGAAAACACGTTCTTCTAGTTCTACTAATCGTAGTGTTGTTGCTCATGCTACTACTAGCACTAAGATTTAGGTTGGAGAGGAGTTTCAACAAATTGGGATCTTTGCAGATCATTTTGTTTCAACAATCCTCCAACACAAAGGCCCATGCCTCTACCGATTTCTTCAATGAGCAGAACAAGTCGAACAAAAATTAAAACGCCAATAACTAATAAACAGAGTCAATACGACAATCCCAACACACCTCCAAACCGACAGTTGTGCCTCACTGTCTGCTACGCACATCCAAACCGACTCAGCTCATGGCAGAATTTGCTCGTGGGAATGGATCAGGGAATTCGAGGGGGTGGTATCATAAATTCATGAAGCTCAACTCATCCCTCCACAGTCCAATGCAACAATGGAGGTCGGCTCTCCTCCACGCATATAATCACCAACAAGCACCAACAGTTACACAACTATTACACAATCCAGGCCTCTCACAATAGTGGCCTCTCACAAGTTTGACCGGCGACGGTGCTTGACTAAAAACTTTAAAAATAAAAGTTTGACCAGGTAAAGTAGCATTCAATTTTTTATCTTGTAATTAAAGAATTCAACATCCCAATATATAAAAATACCATCAAATGAACATTATGCACTCCACTCATAAAACAGTTCAAGATAAGAGAAAGTGTAACTTCTCATTCCATTCATAACACAACTCATGTAAGAGAAAGTGCAACTTCCCATAATGGTAAAAAAAAAGGAGGAACTTTAATAATGATAAAACAATTCCAAAGTGTGGGGTATCCCACTTTTTATTCACACACCAAACAGCCCATCAACAACTTACTTGCACTTGTCCTTGCCAGAAATCAGGAAATTGATTTTACGTTAGAAATTAACGAAAAAAACTGCATATGGTAGAGAGCCTTAGTCACCGGCTAAAATTTTAATGTTGGTCGTTATGGAAATCGACTTATTGCCAACTATCCAAACCTTGAAGTGAAAATTACATTACAGTATGTACAAAAATGGATATAGTTTGAACATGTAAACTCCCCAAGTTTTCTTGTGCCCCTCATTCATGGTTGTTGTTAAGCTGTAACATGGGAAACCCCCCCCTTCCCTTACAGTTCGCTGCTTAGGGTTGCACAGTTTCCATATCCAACCATCAATCCAGTCAGCTTCTTATTATTCAGACGCTATTGGTAGACCGTTGGTTTTTCAAATCTGTTACCAAATTATGAAAAAAATCAAATAAATAATGAATTCATGATTATCTTTGGAGAGTATCTATGTATGATTAATTTCATTGTGACATAATAACTAAAGAAAAAATATAATTAGGTAAGCATGGCCAGGGTTTGCAAAATGAATGATGCGTGTTTAAACACAAATTTGTGTGTGCACATTGTCAAGCAGGTTGCCACCTACATTGTCATGCAAGGCTACAGCTGAAAGTTGTGCACGACGCCTATGTTTACAAGTAGCAAACAGGGAAACCTCTAAACGATCAGAGGAACCTCACCAGTTCCAGCGTGCTTTCTACAGGTATTCTGACCAGATTGAGTTCCAAAGAATTTCTCAGCAAGTTGCAGGGGAGCCCATTCCAGAGCTAGTAGCCCGGTTTATGAAGTCAGCCACTTCAATACTTCAACTGGATTGAATTTGCATAGGCTATGCAGGGCTCTTATGCATAGTCCCTGCCTCCAGCCAGATATGTTGCGTAGGCTAGATGAAGCGGACAAGCACCGACCAAGTGGATTTGAACTTGTCTTTCCTGCAATGATGAACGATGCAGAACACTTGCCTTTAATGCTTTTCAGATTTTCTTGTTAACCTGGATTTCTCAGCGTATTTTTCTTGAAGTTCCTCTTTGGGGCTTTTGACTTCTTGTTGCATCATTTGAATCCTTTTTACGGCTTTTTGATACACCATGTGAACTTGTTCAAGTTTTTCTGTGAATTTTGTTTGCATTTGCTGGTGCTTATGGCGGTATTGTTGCAAAAATTTGTTCACCGTGGCTTGCATCTCGACATCCTTTTGTCCCATCCAAAATGCTACTGCACTTTTTGTGACTAAATATAAATTAAGACAATGATATAATGAAATCGGAGACATTCTGAAATAAAAAAAATTTAAATATTAAAAAAATGCTATGTGCGGGATACTGTTTTGAGGGGCGACGCCTTCCATGGCCATTTGCATACAGAACAATAACGAAAAATTAACTTACATCACCGGAAATTTATTCCATGTTTTTTATCAGATTAAGGAGGATATAGATGCAGGGTTTTTCCTCAGCTCGCCCGCATCTACGGAGACTGTATTCATGCGTACTGGGAACACCAAGTGCTTGGAATTCTTAACTTCATTTTAATGAAATTTGGAAACCACAGTATCAAGATAAAAATTTCCTCCTCTTCTTACTTACTGGCGGGGAGGCTCTATCTTATCTATTCCTGTGTTCTCCTCTTGACCCCCGGTGATGGTCCTTCCTTCTTCTTCTACAGTGGCTTCTTTCTTGGTGGCAGTGAGCGGGACTCGTACCTTGGCTCTGACGATTAAGCAAGTAGGGATGAGAATCATCGGGTAGTTTAAGATTTATGTCAGCATCATTGTTTAATGTCATTCTCTGCATTGCTCAGAGAAACTATCTATCTCTCTCTTCAGAAGGCTCTAGAATGCTGCTAATTAGAATGTTGGCTTAGGTGCTATAACTCCTACCTGTGTTATTCTCGTTGCCTTGGTTCCTTTGCAAGATGAGACCCAGGTATCTTTTCAAAGATTGGAAATTTCGACATGTGGCCTTCATGCCAGGTGAGAGTGACATGCATCTCTTTTTAATTTAACATTACTTTATTTAAATTTAATGTTACTTCATTTATTATTAATTTCTTTTACTGGAGCTGAACGAAGGAAAAGGCCATGCTACTGGAAGTTTCTTGGGCTTCAAATTTTGTTTCGAATTTTGTAAATGATACTTCACATACCAGAAAATCCTCTGATGTCAGTCAACTGAGTCAACAATCAAATGGCTCACTTTTATTTGGGCTCATCATTTCCCAAATTGGGTGTTACCTGCTTTAAAATGCCACAAATGGCTCTGCATTTATCTTTCATATCAACATATTTTAG
>CM076582.1:1120961127-1121047493 GCA_034641835.2 Pinus albicaulis
AAGAAGCATGCTATGACTAAACATGGTTCCAATAGGACCTGGCAAAAGGGAAATTCCATAACAAATGGTTTCCCATTTCCACCTGAAGAAAAGAAGGGAAAAACCCATTTGAAAGGCTATTGTTTGCAACCAATACTTGGTGGTAAGGCTCAAATAAATCACCAACCAAGAAAACACTCTGAGCTTCTAGGACATCCACACCAACCATACACTATGTGATCTCCTTACCCATCAGCTCTCAGCATCAGAAGACACCCATCTCGCATTCAGCATTGAACCTAGTTCATGGTGTTTATGTAAAATAGAGTACAATTTTCAAAAACCATACTGAACCAAAGGGCCCATGTTATCCCTAATTTTGCATGATGCATATACCTTTGCTGGTCTTCCTTTTGCTGCTGGTAATGCTAGGAATAATGATCATTCAACTGATTATTTAAATAATTCCGTTTTCACTTATGCTTATTGGAATTGATGATGGAATTGAGGCTGGTCATTATGCTCCTTAAATTGATTCAATTGGTTATGGTGCTGCTAGAAATGCTTTGGGAGCTGATCCTTGAACTGAGGTTGCTTTTGTTGAGCCTGGCTCTGCTGCTTCTAATGAAGCTGGGGATTATCCTGGTCCAACTGATACTGGTGGAATGAGGAAGCCGCTTCAACTGTTGTTTATGAAAATGCCCCTTCAACTGATTCTGCATTCAAGCTCCTTGTGGTTAATTGAATTGGGCTTTGTCTATTTCTGGCAAGCCCCTTGTGGTTAATTGAATTGGGCTTTGTCTATTTCTGGCAAAGAGAATGGAAGATCCAGCGTTCACTGCTCTATATTGGTGAGATTGACCACACTGATTCGTTAGAGGTGAGATAATTAGCCGATCGATTTGGGCAGCAAAATTGTTCGTCCATTGTGACCAGCAATATAAACTTTGCAGCTTATAGCTGGGTAGAAAAATCGTTGGTTCATTGTGAGCATCAATATCAACTTTTTGCAGTGTTTGTACGTTTACGTTTATAAATTCAAGGGTTGCAATTCATCACAAGTATGTATTTCTGGATGATCAAATCAACGGGACCATTTTCTATATCTGTTACTAATATAATATACAGATAAGAAGCTTATTGGAAATGCTCAAGCGCCGCTCCCTGCTCAGGGAAGGGACTAGCTGCCATGCAGCAACTCTTGTTTCTATATTATTTAGTATCATCATAGCATGAATAAAGAAAAATGCAATAAATTAATATTATATCACCAATATGACTGCTTAGCGGATGTGCGTGAGATATTTATTAAAAGGACCAGCCTCCTCTTTACTCTTGGTCCTCTTTAAGACATCAGGTGCTCCAAAGACTTGCCAAAACCTAAGAGTCTCATCTCCTGCAGCCGATGCAATAATGTACCCATCTGGACTCTGAAAATACAAAACAAAAGAAAGACTGTCAGCACAAAAAACAAAGGCTGTCAACACAAAAACGATTTAGCCATAGATCAATACAATGAATACCTCTGCCAAATGCAGTACTCTAGAAGTGTGACCAGTAAGCTCTGTAATCTTAACCATCGATGGATATTTCCATAAGGTCAACTGGTTCTGGCTAAATCCATGTGAACTCAGTAGCTCACGTTCATGCTTATTCCATAATAATGTGCAAACTTGAGAATGGGTATCAACGGTATTTAGGCAAGCTCCTGTATGCGTGTTCCAAAACTTAATATAGTAGTCTACACTGCCACCCCCGGAAGCGAGAAGATTTCTATGGAAAGAACACCATGCCAAAGCCTTTACTGCAGCGCGATGTTCATTTATCCTGTGAAGATACTGAGTTGCAGCATTAGAGGATGACATGCTCTTGTCCCATACATGAAGTAAATTGTCATTTCCGCCACTTGCAAGCTGCTAGCCAGACATAGACCATTTCAAACCACACACTTCCTTCTCATGTCCTCTATATGTTTGAACAATGGAATCACGGATGCGGACATCATGATTTAATATTAAACCATCAAGGCTACCAGTCGTAAGAATATGTCCATTCCAAGCAAGAGCACCCACACGGGCATGGTGACCTTTCAAGGCTCTTAACTGTGTTCATTGAAAAACATTACCAATTGAATACGATTACATCCAGAGAGATATAAAGAAAAGAAACTAAAACACAAAAATAGTAATTTCCTCTACCTGTTTATTAGATGCAGAGTCCCATAGATTTACAACAGAATTATTCAGGCCAACACCGATATGTCTTCCATCAGGTGCCCATTTAAAACTTGTTATTGGACCAACATCATCGGCGACAGTCAAGAGCTCATAAGTTGCGCTCCTGCAGGCATCCCATAAGTATACTATATTGCTGAGAGCTATTGATAAAATATTGATGACACCCCAGTCCAGCAGATTCAAGTAATAATCATCCACAAGCTCAAGAGCATCCAAAGTTCTCTCTGCAGACTGCAAACAATGACAGGAGAGTTAAAAATATCATACAAATGTTAAAAATCAAGGACTAGGTGAATGCCACTGGAATATTGGCCTGATCCTTGAGAAAAATGAATATTAAAAATTTTGGAAGGGGAACAACTCTTCCCGTTGATCAAGACTATCCCGAGTTGGCATAAAGGTAAACCCAAATTCAAACAGAAGATTTTGCTCAAAATCCAAAGTCCATGTCCATCCAATAGAAACATTAATAGCATTAATATTCAAAGACAGGCGATTTATCCAATCTCTGAAAACAGACCTAAACAGAACCCCATGGTCTACGCACACAATCTACAAACCAAAACCAAACCAATTACAATGGTTTGCAGACAACCTAAGACAGAGTATTAGTTAGGGATCTACAAAACCCTTACCTAGGGAATATAAAGCCGCGATTTACTTTTCGGTATAGTGTCAACAACAACATTTTCGGAATAGAGAGATTATATATCCTTAGGAGGAGCGGGAGCTTTGCTGGTAAAGCTTAGAATCCTGAATTTTTTTAGAGGCAATAGCTCCATCTTGCAATAAGCTTGCTATGAGCTCCCTCTTATAAGATTCCTTGGAGGGTGTTAAATGAACACCACTTTCATTTTCCTTCTCAGTAAGCAAATACCGAGCCACGTCAAAATCCATGGATCCCTTGTGTGAAATAAACCTATCGCTCTGATATAACAAAACAATAAAAATTCAAGGTCCATATTTATCCTAATACACAAATGTATCTATAACCCTAAACTCAATACAGAATACAAATACATTCATAAAGTGAAAGCCAAATGCAGAGCACATCCATGAAAGTCATACAAAGTAGGAGCAGAATACACATATTGTGCCTTATATCTATCCTAAACACAATTATATCCATTAGCCCTAAACGGAATACAGAGTACATCCACAAGGTTCATACAAAATTAGAGAAGAATACATAAACACAAATATCCATTAGCTCTAAACCCTTACAGATTACATCCATGAAGGTCATACAAAATTGGAGAAGGATACATAAACTTCGCCCTATATATCCATCATAAAACACAAATGTATCCATAAAACCTAAATATAATAAAGGGAGCGTCCATGAGGGTCATATAGAACTAGAGAAGAACACATGTCTTGTAAGTGCTGAATGGTCCTGCAGAGGAAGCCTTTGCTCTGCTCTTTTGCTAGGTTTCTTAGCGCTCATAGACAGTAGGGATTCGATGCCGGTATTCATGCTTTTTGTATAAAAAAAAAACTGTAACAGGAATGCAGAAGCGCAACCCACCCACAAAAAACAAAACAAATTCCAAGGGCTAACACCACTGCCCAAACTCCTCCTCGCGGCGCAGGTTTAGCTCCATGGCACAGGGGAAATGGGCTATCTTGGACCTTGGAACCCTAAATCTAGCGAACCAGTTGCCCTCGTCAATGTGTGCAGCTGTAGCCTGTCATCGGTCAATGCATCCAGATCTTGTAAGTTTCCATCTCCTTCCATCGATTTGACCTATCGATCTGTTTTGCACATCCAACATCCACGCCCCTTCCAAGCCCCAACCACCTCTTCGACCCAGTAAAATCCGATGAACCAGTGAAAAAATGGGGCGAATCACTCCAACCCCTCCCTCCAACCCAGTAAATTCAGGCGAATGCCATTGAAATCTGCTCCAAACAAAGAAAATCGGAGCGAATATTATTTTTTCAGTTTTATAGAAATTTATTTTGGTGGGCTAATATTTAATAATTAATTATTTTTAAAATAATTATTGGGCTAACTTTATAAAACTATAGAAAATGGGTTTTATATAAAAAAATTCACCCTATTAAAATTTAAAATCCCTTAAAATTCGTCTTTGGGCTAAAATTCGCCCCTAAAATTTTCCCTGGTAGTCATGCTAGGATGTCTACCTCCTGATCTTGCAAAACAATAAAAATGGAGAAATGATAACATTATCTCTAACCCCCATTTAACATCGCTATATATGCACCACAGATTCACAATATTTCATGAAGTTATCTTAGAGAGACACTTGTAGACAAAAGACCAATGGTTTAGTTATGCACTCTACCACATTAATTTCATTATTATCTAAACATCAAACTTCATCTAGTACAAAATTTTCTAACAAAAATGCATCCTTCACTGGTATGAATAGAAACATAGAGAATCTGTGCACATCCATGGTTTCCTTTGGATACAAAACACGCCTGATATGGAAATACTTAAATGGGATTACACAGAAGAAGTTGATAATACTAAAAAATTCTTCGACAAATACATATCAGCTTGGAACCGTCGTCTTTCTACACTTTCAAACCAACTCATTACTCAAGAAAAATTATAAGTCCCTTGCTTATTATCCACGCTAGATATTGTCAGAACCAATCCTTTTAATGATTATATACAACTCATCAATTGCATTGAAATAAAGAAAAAATTCACCGAAAGGACATGCCTAAGAAATAAAGGCTCCTCATTCGAATGTCACTATAAATCACCTTGGGAGTTATATCCACAATCATCCTTGTCAATTGTCTCGAATGGCCAAAAGACATACACCCTCGCCTGTAATGATGATAGACTCAATATCCATAACCTTACCATCCTATCTATTTGGTGTGAAAACGTTAATTTCCAACTATTTCTCTCAATCCATGTTGTTCATGAATATATTTCAAAATATGCATCCAAAGAAGAAAAAAAATTTGAAAGCTTCCACGACATGCTATGTAGAATTGTACTCCCTTCACCTAATGCTAGCCTAGAAACATTCATATTTCAAAAATTCCTTGAATAATATCTTGTGGATTGTGACATTGGAGCACAAGAAACCTGTCATATGATACAAAAAATTACCATTGACATTGTGTCGTCGCTCCTTTTTTCCTTAAAATGTAAGCCAGAAAATTTATATGCACCTTCCACAATAGAAAACCACTTCTTCTTCATCATCACACTGCATACATGCATACATCCAATGCCCACCCACCTTAGAATCCTCATCACTTATAGAACTAGCAAGATCCTAGTCATATGATCCTCGCCGTAAGACAAAAAAATGGAAATGAAGACTCGAACAAGAAAAAAATTGTATCATACCACGCTACTCCTCAATACCATCCACAAAGGAATCTTGCTACGTTGAATTTTGTAGAGTTGAACTTATGATTTACAAAAAATCTCATCATATTGCTTGAGATATAGGATATTTTGCTGAAGTACTCATAACAAACTGGTAAACCTTTCGTCCTTTATACAAACCTTGGCATCAACATCGCACACTATCTGATATTGAATGTGTTGCAAATGATAACTCAACTATTCATGAAATCTATCCTCTAGACACCATGGACCTAAATGAATGGGAATTACTCTCCTAGTTGCACCCTACAAACAAACTCCTCATAAATGACCTTCATATGCTTGGCCTTCGTGGTTTTGATGAAAACCATAATTGGACTCATACCACTATCCCATTATATCTACAATAAATAGGCCTATAATTCATTCAGAATAACCTCTCTATCCATCACATTCTTCAAACACATAAACATATCCTGACAAACCTTAACACCTTATCTCCATTGCAAAGAAAAGCTCTAAACATTATTTATAATCATTTTTTTAAGAAGGATATATTACCTTCTCTAAAAATGATAATACAAGGCTCTGATGGAATTGGGAAATCCCATCTTATAAACTGCATCATAGAAATGCTCATAACCCTTGCCGGCTCAGAAACTTCACCAATCATGCTCCTTGCCCCTACAAGAATTGCAACCTCAACAAACAAGCATCAACAATCCATGCCTCCCTCCCCCTTCCCATAAAGGATATTATGTCGTTAGAAGGAAATTCTCTTGCAAAATTCCAAAAATAACTTAAGCATATCAGGTACATACTAATCGATGAAATGAGCTTCATTGGGCCAAAGCTTCTTAGCCAGATTAACAAACCTCTTTCAGAATCATTTCCACTACAAAGAAACACTTCATTCAATGGTTGTTACATTATATTATTTGGTGATCTTGGTGATTTACCACCTGTCAAAGACATACTACTATATGTAGGCACAGGCCACAAAATCGCATTGTGGAACACACTCAACATAGTTATCACATTAGAAACAGTATTTCGTCAACAAGGTGACAACATTGCTCAGGTTACTTTCAGAAACATACTCCAAAACATTATAAATACAAATCCAACAATTGACGACTATAACATCCTTATGTCGTGAACAGGCTCATCTTTTCAGAAGATGAAATACATTCTTTTCATGATTCCATGCATCTATTTCCAACTAATGCTCAAACATTAGTCCATAACAAGAAAATGATAAAATATTTAAACATTCCTATTGCAAGATCCATCACAGAAGATGAAAACACATATTTGATCCTTTCCTCAGAAGACGAGCAACCCGAGCGAATTGTCTACCTATGCAAAGGGAAAAAAGTAATGTTGACTTCCAAAATTTTGGTTTCATCCAGACTTGTTAATGGTTCCCACAGGAAAATTATATCCATCTTTTACAAAGAATCAATTGCACCTCGACAACTTCCAACATTGTTTGTCGTTTCTTTTCCCAAATACATCAGGCCTCCTTGGGATGAAAGAAACCCGACTCACTTTCCTATTCCAACAATACAAATAAATGGAAGTACGCAAATTCCACTAAAGATGGCTTGAGAATTAATTATACATAAATCTCAGGGTATGACATTTCCAAAAGAAAAAACAGACATTGGAAAAATTGAATGCCAATGTCTCACATTCACAACAATTTCAAGATTCCCTTCTCTACAATATCTCTGAATTTTCCTTGCATTCAGTTTCGATCATTACATGAAAATGAAATATAACAAAAATATTTCTTGCAGAAAACACATAGAAGAAATTCTTTGTTCAATGTCTCTTGCACACAACCTTCTCCATTCCATATGTTAACATATCCAAAGGGTTTCCCATATTTATTAAGCTCAATCTATTTTTATCGCGTACCTTTCCTATATATTAACAATAATCTAATTTACTCATTATTAGTAAATGGTTAAAAATATTACATTCTTATTATATTTTTTGTCTACTTACTTTTAACAGTATATATCTTCTGAAACGGAACATATGGACTTGCAGATATCACAACTATATAAATACTGCAACGAAATAGAGGCATCAATAATTACATTACACAATACAGAAAAAAAAAAAAATTCTACCAGTGCCAAATCCAAACATATTGTTTTACCATCTTTGAAAAACTTTACAATTATTAATAAAAATATATTCTACTTTGAAACATATAATCCACATAAATGAATGTGACAAAATGCGAAAAATATGAGCGGACTAGCAATCAATAAATATGTGTTACACAACATTTTGTCACTGTCCATGCAATCCCTTGTCCCTTACATTGGAGGACTATTCACGTGACCTGTGAACATTAAAATGTCCTGAAAACACCTTAATGGCATCCTTTTGCATAAGAACAAGAATTATCCTGAAGAACAATTCCTCTCGAAAACCCTAAAAATCCATGTTTTGGCATTGACGTGGATAGCCAGTTCATCCCTCGTACCAATGGGGAAAATGCACACTAGTGGGCGCGCCAGCTGGCGCTCTATCCCTATGTTATGCCCGCACCAAGCCTTTTAAGGAATGTTTTTTAACAATAGAAGGCGGAAGTTTTATTCTAACAACTTCACAACGGATCATCAAAATGAAGGTGGGTTGTTTGCCTCTGGATCTCCCTGATTAGGAAGTGGTTTTCCACCTCTCATGGAACCTTCCTAAGAGATAGGACTCTCCCCCATGATTATAGGGAGCCTAACCTCTCCTTCTCTCTCTATAAAAGCCTACCCTCTCCATTTCCTAGCTAGCTGAACATTTGGGAAGAAAACTATAGTTGAGCGACTATTGAAAGCAGATCTAAGGAGAACCCCGTAAGAGAGAAAGCCTTGTCTAAATTCTCGACGAGCTTTGTGAGACACACTACGCTGGAAGCCCTGCTAAAGGAAGAATGCGACGTCGGAACTCAGTTGTAATATTTCTTTCACATTTTAATATATGCTCGACTATGTTACTGGTTCCACTATTGTATTTCTTATCTGTGTAATGCAATTTAGTTCAATCCTTTCCGATTAGTTGATAGTTACATGTTTGAGTTATTACGTTGTATGCCGTCGTTTCTTCTCTGCACGTGTATAGGTGTCTGGACGCGGTGAGCGGAAGGATTGTGATCTATCAAGCTAGGAACAGGAAGCAGTGCTTCTTCTTTGACAACAGCAGCATAGGATTTGAGGTAGGCTATCTTTCGTAGCTCTATCTTTTGTAACTAGGAGTCGGTATTGTAGCATGTTTCGATTATTGCTAGACCCACTCTAGGGCTAGTGGGATCGCCTCTGTCCGTAGAGGGAATTTACTGCCTCAACAATTTTGCGACTCCACTGGGGATCAGTGGGAGTTAGTCCTTCCTCCATTGGGTTGTTTTTTTGTCTTTTGATTGATTAGTCTTCTTTTCTGGTTCACCTTCCTTGGTGTTAAATCCCTATTCAGCCCCTAGAAGACCAGATTTTTCTAGGGTAAACTGGATTGGCGCGGTTATACTCCTGACAGTCGCGCCAACTGGCACTAGTTGCTAGTTAGGCCCCTACGCCAACCCCTGTTTGGCGCATATTACAGCCAAACAGGCGTGCCAACCCTGCTTGGTATTAGGGTTTGCCTGTTCTTGGACTTTCTAAGCTTGAATTTTGGTCTTGGTTCACTTTTTCTGATTGTTTGAGTGCTTCAAAGTCATTTTTTACTGTGTTTAGCCCCTACCCTCCAGTTGTTCAGCTTTTTCTATTAGTTTTGCATTCTAGCCCTAGGACTTCTAGGTGCTTCAGTGTGCTGAGCCTCCCGTGGGAGTTTTGGGTCTTTGCTTTCTCGGTCAACTTCATTCTTGCTTCTTTCCATTCATCTTGTTGGATTCCATTGAATCATTGCGTTAATTGAGTGATTGTCCTCTTTTTTGTTCAGTTTCGCTTTGTGTTGCACCAAGCCTAGATTACACGGTTTGTTTGAGTCTCTTTCAAGATTCTTCTTCGCTTTGAGGGATTTCGTCATCGGTTTGAGTCTTGATTGTGTGTGTTTGAATTGAATGAACTTGTTTTGTTTCAGCTCTCTCTTTGTCATTTCTCAAATTGATTTTTTCATTAGTTTTTCATTCATTTAGTGCATTTTCTCTAATATGTTGAAAAATACAAAAAATAAAATCTTTTGAATTTCGATTGGCATAGTGAAAATTGAAAGCTCTTTCGCATTACTAGTGTTATATAACTCTAGAGAAAAGTTTTCTAGTTTCATTAGCTTGCATTGGAAATAGTAGTGGATGTTTTTGTGTGTTCATTTTGCTGTCATTTGAAAGCTCTCAACTCTTCCGTAGATAGCTCTTCATTGGACAAAATGATATTTTTTGGCATGTAGTTTACATCTAGAGGTTTTATGAGATCCAAAATTCGAAAGGGCCTTGAAATCGAAACGTAAATTGAAGATCAACTTTAAAATTTAATGAATTAACCTAAGGCAGCATTGAAACTTAACGAAACATCTAGTAGTCTAAGGTAGAGACGTGTTCCGAAATCTTTAAGCCTAGCAGTTGTCGCTCACCATCTAGCTACAGACAACACTAGTACGGACTTGTGCTCCCCGTACCATCGCATATATAAAGGGAGACCCCATTAGGTTGCAAATCCTTTATTTGTAGGAAGCCGAGTCTGTCGCCTTTTACTCGTGATACACCGGAAACAGCATTCGGGGAGATTACCTGCACGTACGTCAAGTCCTTGGTTGATTTCTCTTTCATTTTTACCAAGGTGTATATGGAAGTTCACGGATATCTGGTACACCCATTTACCTAGATTACCATAGTAGTCATTTTTATCTTTACTGACTCCTTAAACTCGAAAAGATCATCAAGCACTTGTCCTTTCACGCTTATTTCCAAACTGAAAGTGATAGAGTCATATTTTACTTGTTTGTAGACTCTTAAAACATGAAACAGTAAAATTTCCAATTTCAATGTTGTAAAATTAATCACCTACGATCACACACCCATTTAGAGATTGATTTTTCGACCTATTTTTGTTTGCCTTGGTTTGCTCGTGCGTCTTTGTTTTTGATCTCTTCCTCTTTTTTGCTATAGTCACAGTGGCATAACCTTCAGTTTCGTCTACTGGTATTCCTTATATAGATGATTCATTAGAGGTCTCCTAGTCCTCTGTTGAGCATCAGCAACCCGAGGTATCCGAGTTTCCCGACGGGGGACTGGTTATATCTAAACTTCCCTTTGGAGGACCAGTTGAGTTCAATTGGCCCTTTTCCAACGCTTGGTTCGAATTCAAAGTAGGGGAACACTTCCCTCCTCTTACATCAGGATCACCTTTTGAAGCTGCTGTCATACCTCCTAGTCCCCATCATCTTTTAGAAGATCTTATGGGAGGGTCAGATATGGACTCATCCAGTCCTACTCCTAGTGAGAGAATTCCTACTTATGGTGAAGATTACCAGCTTTTTCTCGAAGACATCTCTGAACCATCTATTTTGTCTTCACCTGGTCCAATGCTCCCAGCTGGATATAGGTCTTTAAGTTAGGTCATGGCCGCTATTACCTCTATGGGAATATCAACTCCATCCATGAATCCGACCATTCCCTCATTGGGGATGTCGCCGTCGACACCTCTAATGGCATCTCCTTTTGTCACATCGGCACCTGTTAGACCTACTGTCTACGTGGTTGCATCTATGCCTGTTGTCACTACTTAGTCAACTAGGACCTCGTCAGTTCCTGAAGATGTTTATATAGCTTCTGCCATTCTAGAGAACATTTCTCTCGAGGAGTACCGGATGTCTTTACAGCCGCCGATCTCTGAGGTTGGTTAGTCCTCTCAAGATCTTAATCGTCCTTAATTTTCCCATTATGGAGCGGATGGTGCCCCAATTTACGTATTTCCATATCAATATGATGAGAAGGGAAACCCCTTTCATTTTCCTGCTCCTGATGCTTATCAGTATATTAACGGTTTTCTATCTACCCAGCCTGGGCAACCTTATAATCAACAAGGGTAACCCTTTCAGGGACAACCTTTGTTTCAGCAAGGATATGCTTCTAGCCCACAAGGACAACCCTTCTAGGGACAACCTTCAGCCCAGCCAGGGTATTCGTACGGCCCACAAGGACAACCCTTCCAGGGATAACCTTCGGCCTAGCCAAGGTATGCGTACGACCCGCAAGGACAACCCTTACAGGGACAACCTTTGGTCCAGCAGAGATTACTTTACAGGCCGCAAGGGAAGTCTTACAATCCTCAAGGTCAACCTCTGTAGCCTCACCCAATGGTCCAACCAGGGAAACCTCAAGGATCAAAAGGGAAACTAGGGTATCAACTTGGACCACCATACGGTCTTGGGGGGCAAGCCCATCCTTCTCAACCTTTGGTGCAACCTCAGTAGCCTCATTTTCCGATTGGTCAAAATGTTGCATATCCTGGGCCATCTTATGGTCCTATCACAGGTCAACCTGGTTATCAGGCACAACTTGGCCCACTCTCACCATCATTTCAACCTGCTCAGCTGGGTCCACCTAGTGTCCCTCGTCAGCCAGGGCAACCTGCACAGCCAAGTCAACCTGTTCAAACAGGACAACCTGCACATCCTGTTAACCCTGCTCAGCAGCCGATCTATTCTATGCCATAGCCGAATCCACCTGTGCGCCCGATTTATCCAACCCAGTAGGGCCCCACTTACCAGCAGCCCGTTTGACCCCAAGGCGGTTATTACCTTCAAGGTTAGCCTCGACCAATTTACAACCCGCCTCAAGGTTCTCGTTATTACCCTCAACAACCAGGCTATACTTATACTCCACATCAAAATCCATACACTGCTCGAACGGGGCCCACGTATAATCAAAATCAGTGCCCTGGTTATCAACCCCCGTATCCTGGTTATCAACGGCCGTATCAACCTAATTATCTGGCTTATACCCCCTATGGTCAGAATCCTCCAGGATAGAACCAATGGGGGAAAATTTATGCTCAACTAGGATGGAGTATAGGTACAGGTCCTTATCGGGGACCTGGCATGCCTTTTAACCCTCAGTTGCCTTTTCTCGCCACGTTGTAGTTACCGGACATGTCCAAATTGACCAATGATTCGATTCTTCATAATCCATATTGGCCTCTGGTTCTGACGAAGGTGCCTGGTGATTTTCCTAAGTTTGAGGGTAAATCTGGAGAATACCCCCAAGCACATGTCATGACATACCACTTATGGTGTTCTTCGAATTCTTGGATCGATGACTCAATTCGTCTGCGTCTTTTCCAGCACACTCTCACCGACGATGCTGCTAAATGGTATATAGAACTGCCCCATGGTATTTTTCAAGATTTTAATACTCTAGCCATGGCATTCCTGATGCATTTCCAGTTACCGGTTCATTATGAAGCCAGGACGCATCTTCTGACATCTCTGAAACAGGAAAAAGCCACTCATATTTTAGATCACATTCACGAATGGAGATGTCGTCATCGTCTAATCAAGTTTGAAATTCCTGATCAGCTTCTCACTCACTGGTTCACTACCTCCTTTGTCAACAAGATTGCACAAGACATTTCTATGGGGGCATGTGTAATCGAGGAACAAGCCATTGCTCGTGCCCAGTACCTCAATTTAGTGTACTCTCAGTCTGGCACGTTATACGACATCTTGAATGATGCCCCACAACCAGGAACCTCTAAAGCGTCGGCTACTCCATTAGTAGACGATGTTATTGGTTCCATCTCTCAGACTTCTCGCAAGTCTTACAATGGGAAGCAGAAATCGAATTCTTCCAACAATTCTGCTCCTCAGACTACTCTAGATTCTGGTAAGACCACGTAGGTCAACGTCGTTCAGGCCAATCCTACGGAAAAGACTTCCAAAGGGAAGAAGAAGGGCAAAGGAAAAGCCAAATCTGATGCCCCAAAACCGAAATTGTCCAAACCACGTGCTGATGATGGTTCACAGCGAAAACCGAAGTACCCTTGCTTGATTTGTGATGAAGACCACTACACCAAAGATTGTCCTAGACAATCCGACGTTAGTCAACTTCTTAAAGGCTCTAAGGGGACTCCGGCAGTTCTTAAGGAACCTTTTCCATCTCAGCAGACCCAGATGGTCAAGCAGCCTTCACCATATGCACCGTTTGGGTCTCATGATTTCATGATGAATGGTGCTGCACCTATTTATATTACCACTCGATCGAAGGATTATGCTGGATCACGCCAGGAAGCGGGGAAGGAAGTAGTTGATGGCCCTCCTCCCCCGCCTACCTCTGGTCCTCTTGAGATTGAAAATCCTAGTGCTGAACCCGTTGTACGACCACCCTTCAAAGGTGTTCTTTGAAAATCTTCCTATAATCTGAATGCCCGTGATGCTTAGCATTACAGAATTGTTGAGGATTTGGCACAGGCGCCTTCCATGATGTCCACGCTGGAGGTACTTCAGAGTTGTCTGTCTCAATGGAAAGCTTTGTTATCTGTGATTGGAGGAATTTATCCTGTCAATTCTAGCCTTCTCACCTTCGATCTAGAGAATTTCATCCCCCGACTTTCGCACCAGATCGAGCTTGTCATACAAGTCGGTATTAATGGCCTCAATATTCACAAAGCCATTGTGGACGAACGTGCCTCTACCTGCGTTATGTCATCTGCTTGCTGGAAGGCCATTGGCTCTCCAGCCCTCACTTCATCTCCCAATGCCCTTGAGGCATTCGATGGAAGGGAATCAAAGCCCTTGGGTGTTCTCGCGAGTCTACCAATTACATTGCAAGGTAAGACAGTCAATGTCGAAGTGGAAGTTGTTGATGCCAAACTCAACTACAATATTCTACTCGGTCGTAGTTGGACCCACGCCATGTTATGCGTTTTGTCCACCCTCTTTCGACTTTTGAAGTTTCCACATGAGGGTAAGATTGTTACTGTCGATCAGTTGTCTTTATTTACCTCATCCTCTGAAAACAATGTGCCATACATGGATCAAATTCTTAATCCCCCCGACAGTATAGGACCTGGTCTTTTCAAGGACCCCATTCTCATGGGTATTTTTCCCATTCCACCACCGAACACCGTTCAAGTCAATATGCTCTCTAGGTCAGACGACCCATGGATCATCCCTTCTCCTGAACAGGTTGCTTCTTTTCGAGAATCGATGCCTCTGACCCCGGTTGAAATCAATTATTGTGAGATCATTGCTGCATCAGATCCTCCTCCTGCTGACAATGCTCCTTTGAGAATGCCTCTTGATGTTTATTCTCAATCCCCTTGGCTTAGCAATGTAGATTCGCCCGATCCTTTGAGAGAATTTTTTCCGTCTGACGAAGCTATCGTGGAGACTATGTCTCTCGAAGATCTGCGTTGGAGCGATGGACATCATCGTTCCTCGTTCATGCCCGGCCTGGGGGCAATGTCTAATTGTCTCAAGAGTTTTGCATCTTAGGTTCCCTCTCCGCCTCTCCAAATGCCAATATTGACTCATGAAGTATTTTCGGAAGGAAATCTGAGTAATATTACCCAAATGATGCCTATCGACATCTCCGTTAAACCGGGGGTCGTCGAGAACATCCATGTGGGAGTCACTTGTTCTCCCAATGAAATTCAAGTGTACACTAGTCTCTTCCATGAATTACGTGATTTTTTTGCGTGGTCTTATGAAGAGATGTCTAGAATCAATCCCAGTATCGTCATGCACGAAATTCACACCTATCCTGGTGTGAAGCCTATGCGCCAGCATCTGCGTCCAGTGCATCCTTGAAAAGCCGCTGCTATAAAAGCTGAAGTAGAGAAACTTCTTAAAGCGGGTTTCATATATCCGATCCCTCTGACAGAGTGGGTTTCCAATATTTTCCCTGTGGATAAGAAGCATGGCACAATTCGAGTCTGTTTTGACTATCGAGATATCAATCGGGCTTGCCCTAAGGACAACTATCCCACTCCCTTTATCGATCAGATCATTGACGATTGTGCGGGGAGTGAGATATTTTCCCTTAGGGATGGCTTTTCGGGTTATAATCAAATCAATATCCTTCCATCCGATCAACATAAGACCGCTTTCATCTGTCCGTGGGGAACATTCTCCTATAAGAAGCTCCCTTTCAGCTTAAAAAATGTTGGGGCTACCTTCCAGCGTGCCACGTCTTACGCCTTTCATGACATACGTAATGTTGTTCAGCCGTACCTGGATGACCTTCTGGTCATTCAGCTCTATGAGAAGACCATCCAGAACATCTCTGCCAAATTTTTCTCCGCTACAGACGTTAAAACATCAGGCTTAATCCTCACAAGTGTGTCTTCTGCATTGACTCTGGTTGGCTTTTAGGATTCATTGTCTCTAAGGATGGAATTCGTCTTGACCCTCTCAAGGTCAAGGCTATTGTTAATCTCCCCTCCCTATCCTCACTGCATCAACTTTAGAGTCTTCAAGGGAAAGAAAATTTCTTACGTCGCTTTATCCCAAACTATGCAGAGGTAGCCAAAGGGTTTACGCGACTTCTAAAACAGGACATCCCTTTCTGTTGGGACGAGATTGCTCAGCAATCTTTCGATAACCTTAAGATGTTTCTTGTTAATGCTCCATTAGTTCGTCCTCAAAATTATCATCGCGACTTTACCCTCTATTTGGCTGCCGCATTCAGTATGATTGCCATGGTTCTGGTACAGGATGACGATGACGGTAACGAACACGTGGTTCATTATCTGTCTCGGAACCTCCTTGACACTGAAATGCGTTATGCACACGTCGAGAGGTTGGTGCTAGCTGTGGTCCAGGTCGTTCAGCAGTTTCACCATTACATCCTGTTACGCACGGTAACTATGATTTCCGACTGCAACCCCATAACTTACATTTTGTCTCGACAATTGCTGGGGGGAAAGTACTCAAAGTGGATTGTCATCCTCCAAGAGTTTGATTTGGAGTTCACTACTGCCAAATCAAAGAAATCGCTGGTTTTTTCTGATCTCATTTGTTCTCTCCCTACCGACTCTGTTCCGTCTCAATCCGAGGATCATATCCCGTACAAAACTCTCTTCTTAATAAGCACTCTCGATCCATGGTGCGTTGATATCATTGTCTACCTCTAGACATCTATCTTCCGGTCTGAGTTAATGAAGGATGCTCGACGTCACGTTCGACATCAGTCACAACAATATCGCATTGTCAGAGATACCTTATATCGTGTCGGAGTCGATTTTGTACTCCGCCGGTGTTTGACCTTAGAGGAGGCTGAGAAAGTTCTGAATGACTGTCACAGTGGCGCCTGTGGCAGTCACATGTTCGGTTATACTACTGCACAAAATATCCTTCGTGCGGGCTATTTCTAGCCATCTATATTTAAATACTGTATTGTTGCAATACGAAAGTGTCATGAGTGCCAGATTTTCCAATGCAAGATGCATTTGTCGCCTCTCCCATTATATCCTGTCATTACCATACGCCATTTTCCCAAATGGGGCATTGATTTTATGACATGTAACCCTCACTCGACCGGGGGGCATGCTTATATCATCGTTTTCGTAGATTATTTCACCAAGTGGGCCGAAGCGATGCCTACACTAGCTGCAGACGGTAAGACAGCTGCACAATTAATTTTCAACCATGTGATCATGTGTTTCGGCATTCCTCAAGCCATCTTCACTGATCATGGCTCTCATTTTCAGGACTACATGATGGCAGAGCTGACATCTAAGTTGGGCTTGCATCACGACAACTCAACGCCATACTACCCTTAAGCAAATGGCCAGGTTGAGGCCGTGAACAAGGTGCTTGTCACGATGCTTCAACGAACAATTGGTATACACAAATCAAGTTGGAATCTCCAATTGTTTTCAGCTCTCTGGGCCTACCAAACATCAGTGAAGAGTGCAACCGGATTCACACCATTTCAGTTAGTGTATGGTCTGGAAGCTACTCTTCCGGTTGAATGTGAGATCCTTTCACTAAAATTGGCTGTGGAATTACTGCCCGATACTTCCCGGGAGGAAGAACATCTCCTATATCTCGAGAGATTGGACGAAACTTTCCGCTTGGCTACTTTAGTCATTGAGGCATAGAAAAAGCGGGTCAAATCTCATTTCGATCAAACGGTTTCTCCGCACTCTTTTATCGAAGGGGACCTCGTCCTCTTGTATGATCAAGCCCATGATAAGCTTGGGGCAAGCAAATTCAAACCTATGTGGCATGGGCCCTATATCATTAAATGAGTATTGAAAAATGGGGCTTATGAGCTGATCGATTATGAAGGTCTTCCTTTGGCACAACCCAGAAATGGGTTGTACCTGAAAAAAATATTATCCTTGAATCATTCTTTCATAGTATATGTACATAGGCGAATTTTTCATTTTTTTGAATGTGTGGTGTGGTGTGCTTTGTAAGTGTTTTTCTGCTTATTGGGTCTTCATGATTGTGCAGATGTTTATTACTCCTTATGTCGGTTTCGCGGATGGTGCCTCCGGCAGTACGAGGAACCTGTCTTTGGCAGCCTGGGTAATTTACAATCCTGTTGGTGAGTTGGTTAATTTACAAGGTGTTTGTCTAGGGCCTGCTAAAAATAATGTCGTGGAATATAGTGCCATTTTGGAATTATTAAACGAGGCGGTTAACCTTGGTATTTGTGCGTTACTTGTACATCTAGATTCACAGCTTGTGGTTTTACGGCTAAATGGTCATTATTCAATTAGAAACCCTTGAATTTTAAGACTGTATCTATGTATTCGTTTACTTGAAAGAAATTTTGAATACATTACATATCAGCATATACCAAGACGAATGAATACACTAACAGATGCAGTGGCCAACATGGTATTAGATAGACATTTATGCAATTTATAAAAAAAACATCATCATATGTAAACAAGATCCATGTAGAAAATAGATGTATATATATATGTCGAGTGTTTGCAACGTGTGCATCATATAAAACCCAAAATATACATGTTTGTTTCAGTTACATCCGGAGACAACATGTCTCTCAAAAAATATGCATATAAAAATCCTAGGTGACTAACCAGCATGGTGCTCCTGGTAGCATGTCACTGCCCGCACCAATCGCCTCAGTAAGCAATGGAGTTGAATCGACACCCCTACGGTGTGCCTCTGATAAGATAAAGGAACATCAGCTAGACGAGCATAATTTGGAACTCTGCGAGAAATCCCCTCTAGGTTCTGCACAAGCTCATCCCCCTCTCCCCCCTCACCTTGAGGGTCATAAGCGAGAGGGGTCCTCCTCGCCACTGGTGACATTCCGGCGAGCCTCTCTGGGACAACATCTGCATACATATAGGATCAGCTGTTAGAACATGAATGTCTACCAAAAAATCATAAAACTCATAAAATTAAAAAGAGTCTTACCCAGCTCCTCATCCTAGTCCTCTCTTTCTGGGAGTGGAAGGCCAGGGTCTCCAGTGAAATCAGTGCTCGCATAGGGTCAGTCCTCTATGATGATCAGTTGTCGTCGAAGCCATCCAAATAAATCGGGCCGCCATGAAATCTGTTAGCCACCCCCTCCCTTGGGCATCAATGCTGCCCATCGAGCCATCCGTGGCTCTCTTAATGGTGGATCCGGGACTATAGCCCCCTAGCCCTAGAAGATAGGTATTCGTTCCAGGAAGAACGATACCAATATTGACCCATATCCAAACTATTTAAGTTTGGTATTTTTTCATTTGGTCAGTTGCCATTTGATGTTCATAGTCATGGTTGTGGCCCAGTCAAACACTGTTGGGTTCATGCACTCTGATGCAAGAAGGAGTTGTGTCTTGGTAGCCTCGTGTGGTGCCTGCAACCCCCCAACCCACGTAATAGTATGTAGCACTACTCTGAGTGCTAGATCAGGAACGGTATGAATGTCTACCTTTCCACTACCTGACCCTTTGCGTGCCCCTGCGCACACTCTGTCCATGACCATTGTCATGTTTTTTCCTGAGGGCCTGGTTCCAGTCAAGATAGGAACTGGACCCCTGCGTGACAATCCAGTAATGAATTACACGTCTGACACTTCGAGCTCAAGTACTTGATCTCGAAGTTTAAACTTCTCCTCATCCCCATCCCAAATGCTAATCAAATATTGCAGTAGTTCGGGCTGAGCCCGGAGACATGGCATTAGGAAGAATTTTTTCAAACCGCAATTTCGGAGAGCATTCATACACTGCTCATTTACCATGGCCAACTCATCTTCCTCACTGCGCTCTCTTTCCTTCCATTTAATTACCACTTTTAATTTGTACCTACATCAATTTGGACATAAACACATTGTAAGATCCCTTGGGTACTTAAAACAACAATTAATTGGCTCAATTTTTGTTAGATTTAAACGGAATATTAGGTTGCGCGGTTGGCACGGCTGTTTTGCTAACAAACGCGCCACCTGGCACGACCCCTATGTGAAAAAGGGTCGGTTGGCGCGGGTCCGTGCCTGATACCCGCGCCAACTGCGAAGACCCTAATTTTGCAATTCCTCCCCTCAGGGGATACCAAATGACAGTTAAAAGCTATGAAATATGGCTTAAAATATGGCTAATCGAAGCGGCTCTTACCTGAAGAAGACGGGATCCAGAATCGTCCACTGGATTTCTCTCAATTGTCACCTCAAGATCGCAAAGAAAATGGCTCACTATCGCTCTGCAAAGAGGTAAAAAGGTGAAAAGTAAATAAGTTTTTACTATTTGTTATATTTATAACTTTTCAAAATCGCATTAGGTTTTGGGACTTGTTTTTCCGATATTTTACTATATTTTTGTTGAAAAATGGGTTTTACACTTGCTTTTTGTGCAGAGATAGGTTTTCACGCGATTAGGACAACGACGCGAGTTTTATTTTATACTTCTTTTAACTTGGTAAAAACATGAAAAAGTCACTACTGGAGTCACCTTTCAACTCTTTTCTGACTCTCTAAAACTCAAAAGATCATCGAGTCGCTTATCGTTTTGAGATCGTTAAATTGGCTGCGAAATTACATCTACCCAGTATACGTTTACCCCTTTTTAGGGCTGGGATAGATTATTTACGAAAAAGGAATACCCTCACCTATCGCGACTATGAGGTTCTCTCAGACATAGTTTTCTACCTTTTCGGATCTGTGGGACTATCTACGAAAAGGGACTGCTGGAGTTTTCTTTTCCGCTGTCTTTTCAAACTCTCTAAACATGAAAATATGTCGAGTTCTTCCTTTGTCAGACTCGTTAAAAACTGATGACATTAGAGTCCATCGTAATGACGTTACTTGAGTTCCTCCTTCCTAGGGCTCGTTAAATGTACTAGGTTGGATTTTCCCGAAGGACAAACTTATATCGCAAGCACATGCTATCCCCTTCAATCTTGTTTTCAAAAATAATTGGGGTACTCGCCAGAAATGGTGGGGGAAAATGGAACCAGTATTATAGTCATGTTGGCAGTATGTCGCTCTTGAACATGGCACTTGTCTGCATTCGTGTCGGGTTGGGGACATCTCATCTCATTATCTGCTTGCCTTCATAGGTTTGGGTAATCTCTTTTGACCGCTCATCTACTCTTTGCCACGTCAACATGACCTCAAATCCCTTGATGTCAAATACTGCCAAATCCAATGTCGTGCCGCCGATATGTTCAAGAGAAGTTGGCCTCTGCAATTTTCAACCTCCCTTTGATTCTTTATTGGTCTTGATTCACAAACATTATGTCCCTCTGTCTCGTGTCGATGATGTGGAAAACATTATGGCCCACCTTCGATCAAGGTCACTTCCTGTCAACTTCAGCTAATTATCCAGGAAGCTGATCTAGAGACTCCCTTCAGGTACCTTGGAGCCTGCATGCCTCAATGGCAGGTTCTTCACATTCGAAGCAAGGTTTTCATTATTGGCCTTAAATGATTCTGTGGGTGTTCGACACCAGATCACTGTTCAAATTCCGTGGATTGTACCTCTTGTACCTTGAGAGCCATCGTCATTATTGATGTTTCCTCTCGCGTCTGTTAACGACTTTCATTATTGGCTGGTAATTAGACGATGTTCTTGCATGTTCGACTTCAGCTCACATATTCGCATGCTCGAACTTGTACTCTGTTCGGGTCGAGATGGAGCGCAAGACCCTAGATTTTGTCTGATAAACATCCAGGTTGCATATTCTTTATGGATTATTATTTATTACATGACTCATTCGATTGGATGGATGCGTCCATACCTTGGATCCCCGTTTTTGTACACTCTATTATGAATGGATGTGCCCATACCACATATCATGTATCACAGATTTTAGTTGTATTTGTATTCGCAGGTCTTCCGACGGCAGTGTTTTCAGTTGGGTGCGTTCTCATAAAGAATTTCACCCCTCCCTCTCTCTCGGACCTCATGCTTTATGGGGCATCTATTACACAACATTTTGTCACCGTCCCTGCAATCCCTCGTCCCGCGCATTGGAGGACTATTCTCGTGACCTGTGAACATTAAAATGTCTTGAAAACACCTTAATGGAATCCTTCTGCATAAGGACAAGAATTCTCCTGAAGAACAATTCCTCTGGAAAACCCTAAAAATCCATGTTTTGGCATTGGCGCAGGTAGCCAATTCATCCCTCGTGCCAATGGGGAAAATGCACACTAGTGGGCGTGCCAGCTAGCTCTCTTTCCCTGTGTTATGCCCACGCCAAGCCTTTTAAGGAATGTTTTTTAACAATAGAAGGCGCATGTTTGATTCTAGCAACTTCAGAACGGATCATCAAAATGAGGTTGGGTTGTTTGCCTCCGGATCTCCCTTATTAGGAAGTGGTTTTCCACCTCTCATGGAACCTTCCTAAGAGATAGGACTCTCCCCCATGATTATAGGGAGCCTAACCTCTCCTTATCCCTCTATAAAAGCCTGCCCTCTCCATTTCCTAGCTAGTTGAACATTTGGGAAGAAAACTATAGTTGAGCGCCTATTGAAAGCAGAGCTAAGGAGAACCCTGTAAGAGAGAAAGCCTTGTCTAAATTCCTGACGATATTTGTGAGACACATTCCGCTGGAAGTCATGCCAAAGGAAGAACGTGACGTCGAAACTCAGTTTTAATCTTTCTTTCACATTTTAATATATGCTCGACTACGTTATTGGTTCCACTGTTGTATTGCTTATTTGTGTAATGCAATTTAGTTCAATCCTTTCCGACTGATTGATAGTTACATTTTTGAATTATTATGTTGTATGCCGTCGTTTCTTCTCTTCATGTGTACAGGTGTCCGGACGTGGTGAGAGGAAGGATTGTGATCTATCAAGCTAGGAACGGGAAGCATTGCTTCTTCTTCGACAACGGTAGTGTAGGATTTTAGGTAGGCTATCTATCGTAGCTCTGTCTTTTGTAACTAGGAGTCGGTATCGTAGCGTGTTTCAATTGTTGCTAGACCCACTCTAGGGCTAGTGGGATTTCCTCTGTCCGCAGAGGGGATTTACCACCTCAACAATATGCATCTTCAATTTCGCATAAATATCCAATGGTGGTCGATATGCCATCGATCCCTTTGCATCTTCAACTAAAAGTATTCGATTTCCCATGACATAGTTAACTTCAATTTCACTCACTCCAAATTCATTATAACACAATTCACATACAAAATTATTATAGTCAATTTCAATCGTTAATTTCCATATTTTAAATAATAATAATTATTCTATATATTCTGAACAAATTATTTTTTTGCAAATTGATTATTGCTTCTTCGACTCCCTGATGTCTTCGACAAGTTATGATGCAATCATTTTGTTCACGATTTAAAATTATTTCTTTACCTCTTTCATTGCAATGTACTACTTGTAATGTTTTATGAAAACTTAAAAAAATCATCTTCAAAGATGAAGATGTAATGTCTATTAGAAACATTATACATTATGTAAATGTCACATAATATAAATCATTTACCTTCATCTTCTACATTTGCATTAAATGTTGTAACTATTTAAACAATATAATCATGTATTAAAGCTCAAAAAGTAAAAATGAACTAAATATTCATATGAATGTCATATGAATATAATTTTAGAATAGGTAAATTCCATGAGTAATCTTCTATCTTGATTTAGATATGAGTATTGTGCCTTTTTAATAGTGGGTTTCCCTCTTAATATTCTACTTACTTTTCATTATAAATATTGTGTTTGATTTCTTATGTAATTTGTTATAGTTGTGCAAATAAATTCAATGGTACATTAATGTTGTTAATTTATGTTCCATGTTAAAACTTTTTTAGTTAAAAGATTGAATTCCCATAGAAACTTTGATCACTTATTCGTGGGTTATTCACATCATCAATTAAAACGGATGGTATTTTCAGATTTTTGACATCCTTGAGTTCAAAACATTCTTATTCATACATAAATAAGGTGTGTGTTGAGCCTCAAATATGTCATAATTTTTTTGATGAAACCATCCATTTTCACATCATTCCATTCACACATTGTCATCATTTTAACCATATTTCTTCATAAACGCACAAAATTCCCACATAGATGTTTACATGGTTTATTATTATTAATTCTATTATTTTTAATGAATTAAAGAGAATTATGCATGGTTTTACTAATGATAGTTTGATAGTTCAATTTTCTATAGTTTCCGCAGTTGTCTCCATGGTTGAGGTAGTAACATCACTCTAGAATGAAATCCAACACATGAAAATTGTTTCTAGAAGCTCCAATATGGATTGTTGTTGGTCAAATTTCACCCAGCTAACACATGTGGACCTCTAGGAAAAGATCAAGGGAAAATCGTAGCAATTTTGACCAGTCAACTTCGAACGCGTTTTCTGAGCAAATTAAAGTGAATCTCACAAAACAAAAACATGGGTTTTTTTTTTTCAGCACGGGCCTAATTAAGTTTGCTATGATCTATTCTCCAAAATTCGTTACCATTTGGGACATATTTCAGGTTCTTTGGAGCCCTATTTTGCAGTTATGTGAGCAAACATTGCGTCCATGTGTCAATAAATGCCCAGTCAATAAAAAAGAGGTTGGAATGGACTGTTCTTCATAAAATTCATGGAAAATAGGTGTCCATTCAATTCTAATCTTTAGCCATATGAATCTCCATGAAGTTACATTGCAACCCCTATATAAACACTCCATTAAAACAAAGAGGGGAGGTTAATTTTCTGAAGAATATTGTGAAGTTTTAAAACTCTGTTTTTCATTCCTTTTTAATGAAGAAGTTCCTTGAAGATTTGATGTGTAGCTGACTGTTTCTGTGAAGCTTTCAGACCACCTATTTGTGGAGGGGCCCTGCAAACAGTGAAGGTTTTTCATTTTATGTTTTTAATGTAGTTTTCATGTTTTCATTTTAACATTTGTCATAGTGATGCAGGAGCATCCGGACTTAGCCAACAATGTGATTGGATGTTCACATGTTGTGGCTAAATATGAGAAGGATAAACACTCGTCATTAATTTTCTATCTTAATTTTAAATCAAAGAAATTAGTTTGTTGAATTTGTTAGATTAGTTAGGAAATAAAATTAGAAATTGATTCCTCCCTGCGTGGAGATTAAGCCAAGTAGGCTAAGAATTGAGAAATAGGATAGCATTTAATTAAGGAATAAATTAAACATAAATATATTTTGAGAAGAAGGACTATTTTGGATTTTTAATATATAATATGTGAAATAGGTGAAACAGGGGCAGAGAGAAAATGTTGAAAGAAAAAAGACCGAGAGCTCAAAAATTGTTGAATCAAGCCATGAAGGGCTAAATCTCTGTAATTTCTATTTCCAGAATAATAGATTGAAGTGTGGTATGGAAAAATCGTATTCTGGGTGCTGAATTTCGTTTAAAAACCTTTAAAGATCAAATCCCGTATACAGGTAATATTCTTCTATTTTCTGTGTTTGTATTTGAATTTAGCAGTGAATAGTTTAAGGGTTCATTACAGAGTTGTGAGCGTTCTAAATTTGTTTATGATTGATTTATTTAAAACGGTGCCATTGATTCATTATAGAACCTGATTCCACAAATAATTCTGTGTGTTGGTTTGAGAAGCGGTCTTTAAAAACCACCAGAGGTATATCGCATCACTCTACGGTGGGTTATGGGAATTGCTTAAACCATGCGATACACTTTCAGAGGTGACACGTAGTATAAGGACGGACGAAGAAAACCACTTTTATCGCAAATTTTAAAACTATTATTGGTCGTGTTAGTTTCTATGTGATGACCGTCAGATTTGCAAAGGTTTGATTGAACGGTGGAAATTGTAAGAAAAGAAGGAATAGAACGGTCAAACGGAATTGACTACGTTTTATTATTTATGTTAATTACTCCACTTTTAAATGAATTGCGCATACACTGTTTTGTTTTGGGTTTCATGGCATATGGGGTTTTATGAAAAGGATTCCTCCGACTGTGTATGAGTATATTAAAGAGAGAATATTTAAAGAAAAATAGTAATTGTTGTTAGGACTCCGACATCATTTTGGTATCAGATTAGATCGTGTTTTTTTGCAAAAATGTCACCAAGAAGAGGTGTAGGAATAGGTCGGGGACAACTTGTAGCAAATGCAATTTTGCTGGAAGAAGTGTGACATCTTCGTACACAGATGGAAGCTATGGAAACATCCCAGAGAAGAGCACCTGATGAAGGAGGCACTAGTGATGTAGAGGAATCTTCTGAAGAAGAATAATAACAAGACAATGAAGAAGCTAAGGTGTTGAAGATGTTGGTGAAGGAAACTAGAAGACCAAAGGTGGACATACCTATGTATGAGGGAAATCTCAATGTAGAAGAATTACTATACTAGATCAGTTCGTTAGAAAAGTACTTTGACTTTGAAGAAGTTGAAGACAAAAAGAAAGTGAAGATTGCAGCTACCAGATTAAAAGGACATGCAACTATTTGGTGGGAAGAATTACAGCTATCCAAACAGAGAAAAGGGAAACTCAGAATCAAACAATGGGATAAGATGGTGAGAAAATTAAAAGGTAAATTCATGCCCAAGGATTATCAATTAAATATGTTTAAGCAATTACAGAATTTGAAGCAGAAAGGAATGACAGTGAAAGAATATATGGAGGAGTTCTATAAATTGAATATTAGAGTTGAACATGTTGAGGATGATGTTGAGAAAGTGGCCAGGTATATAAATGGTTTGAGATATGATATCCAGGATGAAATAAATTTATTAAATATGAAGACAATTGAGGATTCTTATCAGGTTGCCTTAAAAGCAGAAGATAAGATACAGAGGAAGAAAAACCAGAGGAACCAAGGTAAGAATTTAGTAAGAGGCAAAGGAGCATTTAAACCCAGATTTCAGCACTCGCAAAATGAAGCAGGAGGCTCAAGTAGCAGATCGCCACAGAGAGGAGACTCTGGTCGAGGAAGTTTTGTAACCAGAGATAGAGGTCGAGGAAGAGAAATTCGGTGTTATGCATGTGGTGAATGGGGACATGGGTCATGGGACTGTCCTCATAATAAATCAACAACTCAGAGAAATGTGAATTTTGCTGAAACAAAGGAGGAAATTCCTCAGGATACAAGAAAAGAAGAACCACCCGAAGCGGGAGAATCTTTGTTATTGAAAAGGGTATTGCTTAAAGTAGAAAAAGAAGTAGGAGAGCCAGCTCAGAGAAAGAATTGATTCAGAACAATATGCAAGTCTAAGGGTAAATGTTGCAAAGTAGTAATTGATAGTGGTAGTACTGACAACCTTGTTTCTACAGAAATGGTAGACAAGTTGGGATTAGTAAAAACAATACACCCTACTCCTTATAAGGTATCATGGCTACAAAAAGGACATTAGATTATTGTGACAGAACAATGTAAGGTAGAGATCCAGATAGGCACTTACAAGGATGTTATATTATGTGATGTAATGCCGATGGATGTATGTCACATATAGTTGGGAAGACCTTGGAAGTTTGATCAGAAAGCCATACATGATGGCAGAAGAAACACTTATACCCTGGAGAAGGATGGAAACAAACACACATTGCTACCATTGAAGGATGAAGCTGACAAAGGAATACCTAGAAATAGTGTTATGCTGATGAGTGGAAAAGAATTGTTGCAATAAATTGAAAAAGATGAAGAGATGCATTTTGTTGTCATAGGGAGACCTAAGGTAATTTTGACTTCCACAAACTTAGATGATTTATCTGAAGAAATCAAAATTATGTTGAAGGATTTTGCTGATATTATTGTGGATGAGTTGCCAAATGCATTACCACCGATCAGGAGTATTATTCATTACATTGATCTAATACCTGGAGAAAGTTTGCCAAATAAAGCAGCATATAGATTAACTACTCAAGAAAATGTAGAAGTTGGAAGACAAGTGCAAGAGTTGATAGATAAGGGTTTAGTAAGAGAAATACTTAGTCCATGTGCTATACCAACAATACTCAATCCAAAGAAAGTAGGAGAATGGTGCATGTGCACAGATTCCAGAGCCATAAATAAAATCACCATCAGGTATCGTTTTCCTTTAGCGCGAATGGATGATTTAATGGATTGCTTGAGTGGATCAAAATATTTTACTACGATAGATTTGAAGAGTGGTTATCATCAGATAAGAATTAGAGAAGGGGATGAGTGGAAGACTGCATTCAAAACAAACAGTGGGTTGTACGAGTGGTTAGTGATGCCTTTTGGACTCACTAATGCACCCAGCACATTCATGAGATTGGTGAATGAAGTATTGAAATAATATGCAAGCAAGTTTTTAATTGTTTATCTTGATGATATTTTTATTTTCAGTCAAAGTAAAGAAGAGCATCTGGAACATCTTAAGTTGGTTCTGAAAACTTTGTAGAAAGAGAAACTGCTAATAAATCTGAAGAAATGCAGTTTTACGAAAGAAGAATTAATCTATTTGGGGTTTGTAGTTTCTAAGGAAGGTCTGAAAATGTATCCAGAAAAAGTTCAAGAAATTTGGAACTGGCCAACTCCAAGAAACATATTTGAGGTACGAAGCTTTCACGGTCTTGCAATTTTTTATAGAAAATTTATCAGAGGTTTTAGTCAGATTTTTTCACCCATTATTGAAACAATTAAAGAGAAAAATCAGCCTTTCAAGTGGACGGAAGCAGCATACCGAAATTTGAAGTTGTTGAAGAGAAAAATTACATAAAAACTAGTTTTAGCTTTGCCTGATTTTGAAAAGTTTTTCAAGTTGAAACTGATGCTAGTGGAGTTGCAATTGGAGTAGTTTTAAGTCAAGAACAGAGACCAGTAGCATACTTTAGTGAGAAACTAAATGAAACTAAACATAAATATTCCTCGTATGACAAAGAGTTTTATGCTATTGTACAAGCTTTAAAAAAATGGAGACATTATTTTCTACCAAAGGAGTTTGTATTGTATCCTGACAATCATGCATTGCAGTTCATAAACAACCAGCCAAAATTGAAACAGAAACATGCCAAATGGGTAGAATTTTTGCAGAGTTTTACTTTTGTGATAAATCATACAAGTGGTAAGTTGAACAAAGTTGTTGATGCTTTGAGTAGAGTGAATTTAATCATGCAAGAATTACAAGTTGGTGTTGTAGGATTTGAAGGAATGGTTGACATGTATAAAGAAGATGCAGAATTTAAGGAAATTTATGCAGCTGTACAAAACCCAGCAGTTCATAATAGGAGCCAGTGGTTGGATTATCTTATCCAAGGAGATTTTCTATTAAAAAATAATAAATTGTGTATTCCTAAATGTTCTATGAGGGAAAACATAATTAAAGAGAAACAAAATGGAGGTTTTCCTAGACACTTTGGACAAGACAAGACTTTTTCTCAGGTAAATTATTTTTACTACTAGCCAAAGATGCAAACTGATGTTAAGATATTTGTTGAGAAGTGGAGGATCTATCAGTATGATAAGGGAAGAAGCCAAAATACAAGATTGTATCCGCCATTACCAATACCAAACCGACCATGGGATGCAATTAGTATGGATTTTGTTTTGGGTTTGCCAAAAAATCAAAGAGGAAATGACTCCATTTATGTTGTGGTGGATAGATTTTATAAAATGGCTCATTTCATTTCATGCAAGAAAACTAGTGATGCAACACATATTGCTAATATTTTTTTTTCAGAAGTTTTAAGGTTGCATGAATTGCCTAAAATTATTGTATTTGACAGGGATACAAAGTTTGTTGGGCATTTATGGAGAACTCTTTGGAAGAAACTAGGTACCAACCTTAGTTTCAGCTCAGCATATCACCCTAAAACAGATGGGTAGACTGAGGTAGTAAACAGAAGCCTGGGAAATATATTGAGGATTTTAGTGTGTAAAAATCCTAAGCAATGGGATTTAGCACTTGCTCAGGCTGAGTTTTCTTATAATGATACTCCAAATCAGAGTATTGGGATGAGTCCATTCCAGATTGTTTTTGGGATGAATCCAAGAGGTGTGTATGAGCTCAGGAATTTGGGAAAACAAGAGATAGGAAGTGCAAAGGCTGAAGAGTTTGCAGAGCAGATGCAGAGACTACAGGAAGATGTTAAAGACAGATTGCAGGAAAGCAGTGGAAAATACAAATAGAGAGTTGATATGAAAAGGAAAGAAAAGGAATTCCAAGTAGGAGACCTAGTCATGGTTTATCTGAGAAAAGAAATATTTCATTTTAAGACTTACAATAAATTAAATATGAAGAAGATAAGACCATGTAAAATTTTGAGGAAATTTTCTTCAAATGCATATGAAATAGAATTTCCAGAAGGGATTGGAATATAACCCATCTTTAATGTTGTATATTTGTACCCATACCAAGGAACAGAGGAAGAGCTACAGGAAGACTCTACAGCAGAGGAAAACTAGACTTTAAATTGGGAAGAACAAATGCCAAAGACAGTCAAGAAAGAGGTGGAAGCTGTTATGGAGAAAAGAGTATCCAAAAGAACCATAGGACATGTTTATTTTCAATATCTAGTCAAATGGAAGGGACAACCAATGGAGGATGACAGTTGCTTGACAGTGGCAGAATTACAGAAGTATGGAATAAATCCTGAAAGTTTGATGAATGATTATTTTCTTCCCCGAGAGTCTGATGCAGGAGCATCTAGACTTAGCTAGCAATGTGATTGGATGTTCACATGTTGTAGCTAAATATAAGAAGGATAAACACTGGTCATTAATTTTCTATCTTAATTTTAATCAGAGAAATTAGTTTTTTGAATTTGTTAGATTAGTTAGGAAATAAAATTAGAAATTGATTCCTCCCTACGTGGAGATTAAGCCAAGTAGGCTAAGAACTGAGAAATAGGATAGCATTTAATTAAGGAATACATTAAAGAGAAATATATTTTGAGAAGAAGGATTGTTTTGGATTTTTAATATATAATATGTGAAATAGGTGAAATGGGAGCAGAGAGAAAAAGTTGAAAGAAAAAATACCGAGAGCTGGAAAATTGTTGAATCAAGCCATGAAGGGCTAAATCTTTGTAATTTCTATTTCCAGAATAATAGATTGAAGTGTGGTATGGAAAAATCTTGTTCTGGGTGCTGAATTTCGTTTAAAAACCTTTGAAGATCAAATCTTGTATACATTGGTAATATTCTTCTATTTTCTGCGTTTGTATTTGAATTTAGCAATGAATAGTTTAGGGTCCATTGCAGAGCTGTGAGCATTCTAAATTCGTTTATGATTGATTTATTTAAAACGGTGCCATTAATTCATTATAGAATCTGGTTCGACAAATAATTTTGTGTGTTGGTTTGAGAAGCGGTCTTTAAAAACCACGAGCGGTATATTGCATCGATCTACAGTGGGTTACGGGAATTGCTTAAACCATGCGATACACTTTCGGAGGCGACACATAGTGTAAGGATGGATGAAGAAAACCACTTTTATCGCAAATTTTAAAACTGATATTTTTCGTGTTAGTTTATATGCGATGACCATCAGATTTGCAAAGGCTTGATTAAACAGTGGCAATTGTATGAAAATAAGGAATAGAACAGTTAAACAGGATTGACCACGTTTTATTATTTATGTTAACTACTTCGCTTTTAAATGAATTGTGCATACACTGTTTTGTTTTGGGTTTCATTTGCATATGGGGTTTTATGAAAAGGATTCCTCCTGCTGTGTGTGAGTATATTAAAGAGATAATATTTAAAGAAAAATTGTTATTGCTGTTAGGACTCCAGCATCACGTAGTTGTTTTCAGAATTCCAATTTATCATTTGTTATAGTTGTTTCCAAAATTCCATTTTTCTATTTGATGTAGATGCTTTCGTAAGTCTTCTTTTATCATTTGATGTAGATTCATCAATCTTTCCTTTCAAATTGTCAAATTGCAGAAGATTCATAGTTTTACTTCTAGAGCAGCAGTGATTTATTTTAGAGTAGTTTTACAAGTTCATGAGTCGTTTATTTCAAGAGCATGAGTGATTTATTTTTGAAACAATAGTGATTGAGTGATTTCTTTTCAGCATATGAGTGTGTTCTTTTCCGTTCATGAGTGATTTCTTTTTAAGAGCTATAGTGATTTCTTTACAAGTTTCATTGCCATAACATTTCATTTCAAAAACATAAAAATATATAAATTCCCTTTTCTAGAATTCGATTTTATCTTCATGCACAAGAATGTTAGAGAATAAGAATTTTTAGAGACTAACAAATAAATTAGTTAATATTTCTTCATAAGATAGAGAAAGTTTGTTTCAGTTTTTACAGAGTAGAAAGCATGTTGATTTTTAAAAATTAGTTGTAATTTAAATTTATCAATTTCATTATGAACATAAGAATAAAAACATCCTTGGAAGTAATCTCTGCAAATCCAATCATCACACCAATAAACTAAATTAATAAAAGAGGCTTCTAGCATATCTTGTGTACTTGCACTTCACAAGTTTACCAACTCTAGTCGATAATTTATATAATCAACTTAAGACAATTAAATTGACCAAACAGTGTGCATAAATTCCAACCATTCAAGTAGGAAAAAAATTCAAACACAAGTAATTCTTCTAGTGCAAATACATATGGATGTTTCAAAAAAATACCAAATCAAGGTCTTCTGGTCAATAATTGCTAACAAAAGACATTTTTTCTTTCTCTACACTCCTATTACGATAATGATGACCCTCTTTAAGGAAGATCCAAAAGTCTACTCACACCCTTTCACAACATCTAGTGGCACATAATTTAACTGTCATCATGGAAGAGTAATAGTTTAATGCTATTTTTTTCCTACGTACTGCCTTACAACGTTTCCTTTACAACATCTAGTGTAATTTCTAGACGTCTATCATTGAACATTAATAACTATACTCAACCACATTAGCCCATAGTCACCTATGGCCAACCATGCTCATCCATAATCAAATGGTCAAATAAACTCAATCATTGTCAATCATGGCCAACAACACAACCATATTCGTCCATGCTTAAACCACCTCAACAATGGTTAACCATGGACACAATGCTTCTCCATTGTTATCATGGACAACCATATTCATATATAGTTAAATATTGACAACTATGAATAATTGAGAGACTTTTAAATAATAAATGACTAATTTACATCTAATTTTTATAAATAGTTGAAGTTTTTTTAGACAACTTCTCAAAACCATTATAAAGGATATACTCATTATGAGTTTATCAATATGTCACATACTAAAACTGAATTTTGTTTATTTTATTTTATTCATCGATGTTTAAACTAAGGGGCGGGGAGTAGCTGCCATGTAGCGCTTTTTTTATATCAATTTATTTTTGAGAAATTCATTATCTATTATTCATTTGTTTTTAAAATTTTGAACTATATTTCAGATTTTTTTTCATTACAAAACACTATAAAATAATAATTCATAAACCATTTGAATTTAAAATAATAATTTATAAACAATTTCCTTACAATTCCTTATAGATTTAAAATTCCATCAATAATGTTTCAGGTGTTATATTTTTTAAAAATATAATATATTTAAATGAGATTATAGTAAATGAATTTATGAATTTAGAGATGTTTATTTCCTTTCATTTTATTTTGTATGAATTTATTTTTTTTTAAATCATTATCTATTCTTCATTTGTTTGTATGTTTCATGTTTAGTATTTTTTTTGTAACATATTAAATCAACATTAACATTCATTTAAATAAAGATTCATTTCAACATAACCTATAATAATAAACAAGCCCATGGGGTGTAGCTCAATTGGTGATTGCCTTGTTCCAAAGTCATTGTAAAGCAAGAGATTTAATGTTCAATGCCCCATGAATTAGATCAACAAAAAAACATATAATAATAATAAAAACTTCATCAACTCAATTTTACGATGCCTTAACATTGCCCATAATACTTACAAAGTCAATCCTACCACATGTCACAAAAAATATGCTTCACATATTCACTCTTCATTAAATCCATTCATACATTATCAATAAAAAATAAAAATCAATAAACCTCTTTCCACCTATAAAGTTCACGTATATACACCTATCAACAAAGAAGCAATAATGTTTAATCCTTTTAAGTCATTTTACTTATGCGTAATAACCATTTCTATCTATCGATGTGTTTGGATGGAACATGGATCATACCGACAAAGCCTAAATGCTACTAGTGATATTAGGTCACTATTACCCTGGTACAATAGGAAAAAATTCCTTGAATGATTTCAACGAGATTAGTGTTGTACAATGAAAAACTTCAAAAATAGTACTTCCGATAATCACACGTTAATTAAAACATTTCGAAATCACGACAATCTCTTTTGAAAATGAATATCAACCAAGAAAGAGTCAACAAAATTAGGAGGAGAGGTAAGTAAAAGATTTGCATAAAGGTGAATATATATGAGAAAAAAAACACATCTAAATTATAACTAGCAATTGCATCGGGGGTGCAAAGGAACGCCGGATGAAGGAGATGTGAATCATTTTGTGCTATATGAGGGGTAAAAACTGAATTGTGATTTAACAGAAGAAAATCCAACGCTGAATAGATAATTATAAATGGTAAGTAGAAATATGATCACCTAAGGTGGAAAGCCTATAGCTATTAATTTCTCGATTCCTTTCACGTTCAAACTATCTATACTGTATACTAAAGTAACAACCTGACGCCATGTCACAAAATGGCCATTCAAATGGCCTGCACATCCTCGAGACTGATGGAATCCTCATATATGAAGAAGACAATGAGACCTTGATGTGAAATTCTCGTATTTTCTTTGCCTATCCTTGATGTTATGTCTGGGTGGTCGAATTGAGTGTGCTCATTTTGATTTGCAGAAGGCCGAATAGGATGAGCGAACCCATTATCATACGTTGTTTGCCCATAGAACCTTTAAGTTTGTCTAAGGCGGTAAACCATGCCCGTGTGGTTCATCATCAAGACAAGATGGAGAATCTGATCAAGTAACCTCTTTAAATAGAAAGTATAGCTCCTACTCGCCGTTTGTAAAATAACGGCTAGGTTGCCTCAAATAATAAAAATTAATTAATTTTATTTTAAAAAGAGTAAACCAAATGATCAAAGTTTATAATTTGAATTTTAAATATTTATATTTATTTTAATAAAAATAATAATTTTTAATTTAATATTATTAAATTGTAATTTATGTAATTTTATTTTTATTTCATTTTATTTATTTATTTGTTTATTTATTTATTTATTTATTTATTAATCTTTATTTTATTTTATTTTATTTCTATTTATTTATTTATTTTATTTTATTTTTTAATTAAGAATTTTTTTTATCTATTTTATTTTTAATTTTAGTTTTATCTTTATTTTATTTTATTTCTATTTATTTATTTATTTAATTTTTTAATTTTTTTTTATTTTTTTATTTTTTTTAATCTTTTCTTATCATAGCATTTAATTATTAAAAATAAAATAAATATATAAATTCAAACTTTAAATATTATTTAATTATTTTTAACATTTAATTTATTCGATAATAATAAAAACAAATGAATATCCTTTGAATAATGTGCCAAGACTATCTCCCTCTTTTATAAAGCACTCGAATATTAATAGAAATCCTCCCCTTGTAAACTGTATTAGAAGGCAATATCCCGATGCTCATAGCTTAACACGCACTTCTATTTTAATGCTCATCCTCTCATTATATTTTGATGTTCGAACTTCTTAGACCATAACCCCAAGCAATAACAAGTATACGCCCTCCCGAAAGGGTCACGACGGACTTTAGTTTAATAAGCATTGACCAAACCTTAGAGTTAAAACCCCAAGTCTTATCATGTCATTAGATCATTAATATGGGATCACTACATACCTTAATTTTAATACCACGGACATCAATCGACGATACCATAGACACTTTCACATATTCATTAAAACACCATTATGCATGAATGTCCGCTATATATATATATCCCGGACCTAACTATAAGGCCAGCGCCAATATAACGTTCGGGCCCACCTATTAACAATCCTCTCGCATCCGACGGCTGGAGGAGTATCGCGTTGATTGGGGCGATCCAACGAGCAGGGTGGAGTTTCACATTTTTTTTTATGCCCATTATGAAAGTTTGAGTTCCAATCACATGGACTTAAGGTAAGATTTGTCAATCTCAACTTGATTTCCCTTATTTATTTCTCTTGGAAAGCTTTAAAGCACTCATTGTGGAAGTTTGGATACCAATCACATGGACCTAAGGTAGGTTTTGTCAATCTCAAATTGAATACCCTTATTTATTTGTATGTTGGAAAACTTTAAAGCGCCTATTATGAAAGTGTATGTAGGTGAATTGTCAATATCAAGATTAACCAAATGGAATAATGACAAGGCTTTGACATCCCAGTGAAATTCCACCTCACAATTCTCCCTCTTAGATAGAGAACAATGCTCTTAAGAATGATCAATTAAAATGATTAAATTAGGACATCATTGTTAGATGTAAGATACTATTAAATTAATTTTCATGTCATTTGATGTATCTTGTGTGTAGATAAATATCATGAAATTAGAGCTAGCTATAACTAGGAAGCATATGCTTACACTAGAGGTAACTTTAGTAATGATTGCAAGGGATACTTGCTTTCTTGTTGATATTACCTAGACCGAAATTATCTTTTGTATTCTTAATATGTAAAGAAACAAGTCATTAGCCTAAGATTTAAAGACCTATGGTAAGTGCCAAAAATCCTTTTTTACATATCATCATCGTTTTATTTCATGTAGCATGATTTTTTTAAATAACAATAATATTTTTCTCACATTCACAAATAATCATTAACAACTATATTATAGTAAATTTTTCTAACTTCAAATGAAAATTATTAAATTGTATATATTTTACCAATTTTATTAATGTAGTTTAACTAAATAACATTTTGACCTTTTTCTTGACTAAAAATCCATTGATACATAATGTTACTTAGTTTACTTTATGAATACAAAAATAAATTCTAACATTATGAAATGATTGAAATATATAAACTTAACCACTTAAAATACAATTTTTATAATTTATTTTCTAATTGTAATAGAAAAAAAACACTTATTAAACTATTACACACTAACTTCCAAATCATACATCTTTATGATTAAAAGTGAGATTAGTTATAATTTGTAAATGTACACCCAAGAATATATTTTGACTTACATCACTCTTGAAAAACACTTCCACACAAAGGTAAAAGTGACACATGTAAAGGTTCTTTCCACATTGGCTACCCTCACCTACATCTTCCCGGTGAGGGCAAAGGTTAAATTGAAAAACCATATAGAACCGGCAAGAGAGAGGGAGAATTATAGTCCTATATTTAAGTTGTGATGAAAGTCCTATATTTAAGTTGTGAAATGATGAGACATTTCCATTGTACTTCCTTTGAAATCCTACGTCACATTTAACAATTGGAGCGCCTCCCAATTAGATTCTAGTTTATGAGTTTAAAAATGCCGTGATTGAACCCATCACATTTTCAGTACATAGAGTAAAAACGGATAGCAATCAGGCTATTGAATTTTGTATTCAATTCCATGCAGATTGTAATTGCCACCTAAGTCACCAGGTTCGTGTTCGTGTTCAAGTTCGATGACGTTGAAATTCGAATAAAGTTCGGCATCTAAAATTTTGCCGATAAAGTTCGGCATAAAATTCAACATATAGAAATTTGAAAATATAAATATATATAACAATTTTAAGCATGTTGAAACATAAATATTATGCATATAAATAAATAAGCATGTCAACTTTCAAAGTGCATAATGCACATTGCAAACACATAGGATTATTGCTCAAACATTTACATCATTTCCACATATAAACCATGAAAGTGAGTGCCAAATTTCCAATAAAGAACCAACTTCAGTCTTCCATACATAGTAAACAAGGTGAGAAATTCATCATAGACATTAGCAGTAGCTACTAGAGTCTAGCACCCATAAGAATATCAAATTCAACTAAACTAACACAATATATAAACTTTAAGATGCTAGAGAAGAATGAAGATCTCTGAATGGCACTGATCATTTATTCCCCCTGCTACTAGATTTATGCTTGCAACTCAAATCCAAAATTGAAATCTGAAGCAAAGTTGAGAATGACTTTTCTTCATCTGATTATACATGTGATCTCACCCATTTGGAATGCCTTCATTAAATGAAGTTAATCCAAAAACGTGCATGAAAAAGGTCATAAATTTAGCATCCCTTTCTGCAGAAAATAAACCACCATAACAGTAAGAAAAGAATAATAAATCAAACAAAAAGGCAAATCCCTTCTCTCTATGTCTGCTTGCTAAAACAAGCCTAACAACTAAACTTAACAAAATCTAAAACAACAAAACCTAACAGCTAAACGAACAAAATCGAATTTTTCCCCGAATTTCAAAAAAAATTCGTTGAAGTTCAACTTGAAATTTGTGTTCGCCTTCATGTTCGGCTTGAAGTTCGGCGAACAAATTCGAATTTGTTCGAATTCAGTTCAAATTCGGCGAATTTCGAACTTCAAGCATTAAGTTCACCGAACCCGGTGACTAAGATTGCCACGAGATCAAGATCCAGCTTTCATGTCCCCTCCCCAACATTTTTTGGGGTCCCATATCCCAACAGAAGCCCCAACATATTCCACTTTCCAATTAGATCCAGCACGATGGACTAACTGATCCTTGTAAGTCTGTGCAGAGATGAGGAAGGGACCCTGAAGCTCACATTTTATTACCCTTCATCATTTTGGTTATTTTACTGAAAGAGGGATAAGAGTTAGCAGGTCTTCCACTGCCACATGCTTACAGTCCAGTGGGACCTCCGAGGATGGCTATCATTCACAAAGAAAATGGAAAATCGCATCAGAAATCGGAAACATTGGTTGTTGTTGCCGCACTACTGAGTGGAACTGTGCCTCATGTGCCCTACATGGTCTATATGGTGCCTTGCTCCATCTTCCACTTCACTGAAATGCTAATCCAAGCTCCCCCTCCAATGCAATTGTCTGTAATATTTAATTGATTTTTTATATAATAAACTTGTCCTCGCCAGTACACGCTTGTGGAATCTCAACAAGCTTAGGATTAAATCTGTCCATGTCTTTCAGATTTCGGTATGGATGCAAGTGATCCGGGCACCATTTTAAATTTTTACTGCCATCTTCACTCTGCTCTATTCCAGTGCTATCACAGGTACAGAGCGACTGGTTCAGCACTCATAGGAAAGCTTAGCTTTAAGGGTTGAGCTGAAGTAGGACCTGGAATGGACTTAAAATAGTAAGAGATCGTTAATTTTAGGAATCAATTTCTTGCATTGTTTTCAGTAGTGGTTTAGAAAATTAGTTGTTGGCATCTGGCATGGGTGATATAAGAGGCTAAAGGTCTGATCAATCAGGAGCTCCGAGGAATTTTTCGGCGCTGGATTTAAAATTGGAAAAAGATTTATGGAAAAGAAGTTGGATTATGGCTAAAATTTGGTCATAGCTTTCATTCTATGACCCTGCAGCATGTGGATCTGTTCTAGTTATTGGGGAAAAAGCGCAGACAGGTAAAGATGACGTTGCGTGGTTTTTTGGGGACTCTCTCGGTTTTCAGTGTTTTGCCGATTCAATGCACAGGTGCTTATACTGGAGACTCTGCTACTCTTCTTGAATTTAAGAAGTATGCATACCTAGGTCATTCTTTAGACTCAAAGTGGAGATCTGCTAGTTATTTTCAATGGGAGGGAGTTAAAGAATGTCAAAATGGAAGGGTAAGAAAGCTTGTGCTGGAGAACTTAAAGCTTACTGGAACATTTGCAAAGAATACTCTTAATCAGCTCGACCAGCTCTGTCTTATTAGCCTTAAAGGAAATTCACTCACAGGCCCCATTTCGGATCTTTCAGGGCTACACAACCTCAAGAGTTTATTTCTTAATCAGAACAATTTCAGTGGCTCTTTCCCGAGTTCGATCGCGTGTCTACATCGTCTCAAGGTTATCTTTCTGGCAGATAATTCTATAGGCGGGGAAATTCCCGTGGCGCTGACCAGGCTCCCAAGATTTTATGATGTCGTTTTAGAGAACAATAGACTTAGCGGAACGATTCCTGCGTTTAATCAGTCGAGTATCAAGGTATTCAATGTCTCCAAAAATTTTCTTTCCTGACCGATACCAGGGACCCTAAGTTCATTCAATTCTTCTTCGTTTGCAAAGAATCCGGGTCTCTGTGGGAATCCTATTCAGAAATCCTGCGGCGTTCTGGCACCGGTCCCAGCTGTGCCTTTCGTTGCCGCATCTGCTAGTCCTCAAACTCAATCTCTCTTGCCTCTGTCGAAGCAGAGAAAGTCCAAGAAGCTCAATGGATGGAAAACTCTGGCCATTGTGGTTGGAAGCGCGGTGGGATTGGTGTCCCTCTTGTTTCTTCTTATGTTGTTGCTCTGCAAGCTGAGAGGAGGTGAAGAACAGGCAGCAGAAGGTGCTGAGAGAAGCGTTGGCGTGAAACAAAATGGGGATTCTTCAGATAAAGCAGAGCAAACTTGGTCTGATCAGTACTCCGGCAAGAGTCCTCCGGCGTTGGATGTGGTTTACGATTGCGGCGGAACACAAACACGTGGCAAAATTTGATTAGTGCGAAGGGCGGTACGGTATTTCTCCTATTGGTTGCGCTGGGGTGAACAGTGTTTGCTCACCCCAAGCCTGCAAAGAAAACGCCTCCGGGGTAATAAAGGGAAATACAAAATTACATATTTTAAATATAATTAAAAGAGGAGTAAATAAGATTATGATTATAATTTGTATATAATTTTTTTTGGGATGATTTTTGTTTTTTATCTAAATAAATAATTAAAAAATATATATATTATTTTTTTATTATGAAATTTATCAAATGAAATAAAGCTAGAAGTAATTTGAAAAAATAACATAATACAACTAATGTCAACCACATCAAATAATGTAAAGATAGCTAGAAGTAATTTCAAAAAATAATGTAATACAATTAATGCAACGACATCAATCAATGTATCTAACTCTAGTTATGTGGATATTAACTTGGTGTTGTCTTTACCTTTTATGAAAATAGTTATGGTAGAAAACCCCTCGATAAGATGAAGAGGCACCATGAATCAAATAATTTTGATTTGGAAAGGGAAACAATGTCTACATCTAGTGCATATGAAGTAATAAGTTTATATTAATCACACCTCATGAGTGGGAAATTTATGGTTGAAAGGAAATATATTGGAAAGAAAATAGGGAAAAGAGAATACCTAGTGTTTCCTCTAGTTCACAACCATTCATTTTAACAACACAACATAAATCTTTTGAAGTACTACTAGATATGTTTGCCACTAACCTTAGGTTGTTAAGTTAAGATTGCACTTATATCTTTGACTCAAACAAAGAGTTACAAAAAGGAATATCAAACTCAATATCTAAGTAGTAGGGGTTAAATCATTCATGCATCTATCTAGGTAACTTATATCTTTTATGTCTATCCACATTTTTCAAGCAAGAATATGAATTTTGATACAATTATTTACCTAAAACATTGATGGTATATATGAGGATTACCCTATGACCAACTAGACGAGTATTTTTTCTTGATGGAAAAAGGTACAATGTTCATATCTTTCTTCTCCAGATTAAAGTGGGTATTTGTACCATGAAAATATGGATTTGGGTTCATGGCTTCCCACTTAGAATCAATCTGCACATCTCACAAAATGATATGATGGAATCCATATATTTTTTTTTAATGCCAATATCATCAATTCCATGACTGTGATGTCGTATAAAACCTTTCTAACCTAATCCCTAAAATCATTTTATCTTTATGAAATTTATTGATCCCACTCATTGTTAAGCTTACTCCTGGTGCATTGACATCCACATCCAACGATTGAAAAAAATAGAGGCCAAGGACATAATGATGCCTTTGTCTCCTAAAACAAAAGTATCATGTAATTGTGAGGAGTAGTTTTATACATAACATGAGCCTTCATGTTTTGTGTTAGTTAGCCATGACTATAATGACATTAGTGTGTTAAAATTTAAAAAGCAACTCAATAGTGAATATTAAAAAATTTTGTTACAATGATGTTATTAATTTATTTTGTTTAAAATAAAAAATTTGTTCAAATAATTTGCCAAAAAATAAACTTCATTTTTTTGAAAGCTAGCTAACATGTATATCAATAGAGTACAAAATAAAATACAGTCAAGGAAAATTGTTGCGTCCCTCTAGAGAAATTTAGGCCATAGTTAGTCAAAATATTAGTGTGTTACTTGTGAGATTGCAAGATAGAGATATTTAAATCTAAAACAATGATAGTAGCACGATGTAGATAATAGCTAAATACAACATAAAAGATACATGCCTAGAATGAAAAAAACCAAATTGGGAAGCCTAGTTCTCATTTATTAAGCTAACAAAGGAGGAAAAAGTTACTAATCTAGAATTATATGTGCCTTGTTCTACCACTGTTGAGTGTCCTTTTCTTCCTCAAGAAATTCATTAACCAAGATGGGGTTACAAGGGTTACCTACTAACTCGTGATCAAGCCTTGTTGCCGCATAGGTTGTGCTTAACATCCTTTGGGTCCATTACTAAGATGTTAATGTCATAAAGTCCTCTATAAGTTACTTCAAATAGTTTATCCATTAAATCTAGTGTGTGGAGAATCGGTTGATGTTGTTGACCCCTTTGTTGCACAACTTGTGCTAATAAATATTTGTTTAGCCAATAAATCTTTGTTAGCTTGAAAATTCGGTTGTCTCTAGAGCAAGAGAACCTTGTGATTGGAATCTAATCCCATAATTCTAGCTCAACCTAATCATTAATCAATTTTATTTATTTCTTCCTGACCAAATTCTTAATGTTGGCTATCTCCTCCATAACAAAAGTGGGAAAGAAATAATGATAGTTGGATGTCACATTCATGGTGTCAACTTGGACCTGAGTGAAATGATCAGGGAAATTCGAATTTAAGATATCCTTAATATATTTCTTGGTTCACTTGTAACACCACATTTGTTAGATTCCCATTGAGGTTTGCAGTTGGAGTTGAGCATTTCGGCCTAAGGACAAGTAACAAGAGAGACAAAGGCTAAGTTGCAGTGAGTGATAGAAAGTAAAAACTAAGAATTAGAGAAAGGTTTCAAAACTAGGGTATTAGCCTCTCACCCAAAGAATAAAACTAAAAAGGGATCCCCTAGGTCATCCTATATATTTTCATGTAATTGCAAATGGATACCCTTAACTACTTGGACACAATAGGGAGTTGATTCAAAAGGGAAAATAAACCATACTACTAAATAGAAAGGGAATAGAAGGACTGAACATTGAATAGCCACACACACAACTTCCCTTGTTTTCCCCAGCCTTTCTCCTTTTCTTTCTCTACTGATGAACCATTTAAACTTGCATCCCTGCTTCAAACATTATTTTGTACATGATGGGAGTAATAGTTGAATCATGCCAACCTTTTTTAATGGGATAAAACAGATTTGCAATATGAACCTGTATCTTTCCCATTGCCATGTTCAATACCTATTAAATATGTGAGCCAACGAGGTTGTACTTTCCAAGACTTATGGTGTTTGTCTTATTTTCCTTCCAAGCACCCCATAAATAAAATGTAAAATAAAATTATGATGATGATGGTGGTGGTTAACGTCCACTGAGACCAATCTTTGGTCTATCGGACCTAAATAAAATAGTTATTTAGTTTGATTTAAGATTTTATTCCTATGCTCAAAAAGCTTGGAGAGAAGCCTCCCGAGCTCACTATAATTTTGACATCTTAAAAGGCTAGGAAGGTCACTATTGCAAAAAATATTATGAAATTGAGCTCTAATGTGGTTGTACGTCGGGCACTCTAAGAGGAAGTGATTTTCATCCTCGATGTTCATATTCTCACAGAGATGGCAGATCCTTTCCATCCATGGTGTTTTAGGAATTTTCCAACGACTTGTTTCACTATGGAGCTCATGAGAGTTCATTCTAATCTTGGCTATATTAATTTTCTTCTTTGAGCTAGTTAAAACAGATAGATACTTTTGATCTTCTAGGGTGGGGTTGATGACCTCCTTATAATATCTTAATTTTCTTTTAGCTGCTAGATCTTCCTCACACCACATTTTTTCTTTGAACTTAGAAGTAACAAATTTTTTAATGTTATTAATGTTTTGCAATGCAACATTCTCATCGATCTCCCAATGGTTTAACCAGGCCCTGGTGTCTTTATACCAACCTCGTTTAAGCCTTAGGTGGTTTTGGCTGGAATTTAAAACTAGCTTAGGAAGTCTATGGTCTCCTATGCTATTGAGCTTGTGCTTGTACAGCAGAAGCCTAGTCATAGCTAGGCTCTCGATAGGGGAAAGACTCACTTCTATAAGGAGAATAGGATAGGGTGTATTATTTTTAATTTTAAGGTTATAAGTTATAAAACGCTTCTAGATTTGCTCAATATTTCTCCAGGATTCTCTAGAGATGCTGCAACCCCAAACCTCACATCCATATAAGATAACATGAGTGACCAAAGTTTCAAAGAGGAAATTCTTTCTATCCCACATTACGAGGTTTACCATTTTACAATTATTTTCAAGACCAAAATAAGCTTTCCACCCCCCATTAATCCTTTTCTGAATACTATAGTTCCAGTTGAGCTTGTGATGAATATCAATTCCTAGGTACTTGTAAGAAGACACTTCCTCCAAGTTACTGTTGTCATACATAAAATTAGCGTAAGTGTCCTTCTTGGATTTGATAATCATAACTTTTTTTTTGTCAGTGTTAATAGACATACCCATGGTAGAGCAGAAATCCTTAAGAAGTCTAAGTTTCTTATCAAGATCAGATGGGCACCTTGTGAGAAGAACAATATCGTCAGCATAGAGAAGAAGGATGATGACTATCCCAGCTAAGATTGTGCTAGCACATCCTGCTTCCTCTAAACAACCTTCTAGCTTATCGACGTAAATTCCAAATAGGGTAGGGGAGAGGGGGCAACCTTATTTAACTCCAATATTACACTTAATATCTTTTGACCACCCCTCATTTCTCTTTAACTTGGAAATTACATTCTCGTATAACCTTATAGCGGCCACTCTTAGTTCGAAAGGAACAGTTAGCTCTTCTAATATATTCCATAGGTTGTTACTAGGAACCGTATCGAAAGCCTTTCTAAATTCCACAAAGCAACATAAGTGATTGGATTTATCATTGCGGCATTCCTCCACAATGATTCTAAGCGTAACGAGGTGGTCTGTTGTTGAGTGTTGCCTTCTAAAACCTGCTTGGCCTTTAGCCCCTCGCTTACCTTCACTTTCAAGCCAAATGCTCAACTTATTTTCCAAAATAATACCATATAACTTGGCTAAGAGAGGGTTGATTATAATTGTCCAATAATTAGAGGGGTTATTTGTATCCCTACTTTTAAAAATAGGGATAATGAGGCTCTGAGTCCAAGGTTTAGGGAACCCTTGCTTGACCGCTTGGTTGAAAATCTTGTGGATGTGGGGGATGAGGACAAGACCTCTAATTTTTAAGATTTTCACCTGGTAACCTTCAATGTCCTTAGCTTTCCCATTTTCCAAGCGTTTAACCCCAAAATCAATGTCTTCTAATGAGAAAAATTATTTCGTTGTGAGCAGGGTTTCAAAATCCCTGGCATTTGGAGATTGATAAAGCTTTTTAAGATAGGAATTCCAGTCGTGTAAAGCAATTTTATTATTATCTTTAGTTTTCCTAGTTAGAATCTGCCTCCAGAATTTCTTAGGAGCCACCTTAGAGAGGTGTAAGAGATTCTCTTGTCTTTTACGAATATATTGCTTTTTTTTCTTTTAGTTATCGCTTTGTAGTTTTTTATCTTGTCAATTTTGAGAGATTCATCAACAACTTCCTTAATTTCTCTCCTCGCACTTTTAAAATATTTGTCATACCATATGTTTGTTTTGCTATTTCTTTTATTACTTGAGACTTCAATTGAGAACTTGTTAATAGAATATGAGAGGGTTGTAGTAAAATTATGGTAGAGGTCATCTATGTTGTCTATACTAGATAAAGGAAGCAAATTAGTTTTTAATTCATTTAGAAAGAGGTCATTTTTATTTCTATCAAAGATGAAGTTCTTTTGACTATAAGGATTATCTTCTATGGGATCTTTATGCATCACAAAATTGAGAGTTATGAGTAAAGGCCTATGATCAGAGTCAGGCTCGTGGTCATCTAAGATGTCAAAACTTATTACTTCATTGTATAAAGGGATATCGGAAATAACATAGTCTACCACGCTGCTGCCAAGCCCATGGACTCAAGTCATCTGGCTAGAATTGGGCCACTTCTTTATACCGTTGTAAATTATGATATCCTGAGCACTACAGAGCTTGACTAGCTCCGACCCAAACAAATTATCCCCGAGGTCTTCAGAGCTCCTTTTGTACCGACTAGCCAGAGTAAGGTCTTCGTCTAACCAAAGAAGATTGGGGTTGGAATGATTTCTTAGAAGAATATCTTGGTTGCTTGAAGTATGAGCATTAAAGTCATCCACTAAAAGGATATTACCTTCATTCTTTAGGCTAGAAATATCATTCTATAAACCATTGTAAGGACTATTTTTATCTAGATTATTTTTCTTATAGAAGTTAGAATTAATGGGGGAAAAACAACAAATTGCTATGTAGGTCTTTTTATCATTAATGTCAGTAATCTCAATCCAACTATATTGGTTGTAAGGGTCGTTTTTATAAATCCTAGCATGGGGGGAGATGTTCTTTTCAATGTAGCAAGCTATGCCCCCAATGCCTCTATGGGAGGATCATTTGTTCCAGGTAGACCATAGTGCAAAGCCATCTATGTTAGGGACCTTATATTCTTCATGCTCCCAAGTTTCAACAAGCAATATAATATCAACATCATTTGAGATCCAACTTAATTTGGGACCTTTGTTCCATGGAAAGCCCCGACAGTTCCAAGAAAGAATTCGGAGCATGTTGAATTGCTATTTATTACTATCTTTTTTGTTTCTATCTCGAATAACAGCTTTTCTATTTTTTTATTATTGCCCATTTTCCTTCCTTCCTAGCTTCTTTTACCTTTTGAGCCTCCTTTCTTAATTCTACTTGATCTTCTGGAATGAGATCTTTGTTTATAAATATTCCTGTTCCTTTTAGACTTGAGGTTTTACTAAGTATGTCATATTTATGGTCAGTAGAGCTCACCTTTATTCGGATCAACCTTCCTTTATTCTCAGTTAATTTCCCTAACCTTGTTGCTTCTGTGAGACACGTGGTTTCAATTCGTAATCTATTATGTAATTCTGTCTGGGTTATGGCTAAAGTATCCTCGTCTACCTCCTCTTTCAAACCGAAGATTATAAGGTTCAAGGCCCTTTTGTTACGCTCATGGTCTAATTCGATCAATTTTTTCATTTCATCTTTAATTGGTTTGATATCTAATTTACTTGCCCCACTATTTAGGGTGAGACTATTGTTAACTCTTTCTTCTAGTTCTTTAATCATGTCCTTCATTTTAACACTCTATATATTATCAGCATCTCCTTGCTGGGATGTTTGGTTCGTATCTATGTTTTGTTTTTCTATGACCTGCAACATAGTCTCCATTGAAACCATTTTATTCTCCAATATTTCTATTTTATTTTCTATTTGTTTTTGGATCTTGTCTTCAAGAGATGTGAATTTGTTTTCCAACATGGCTTCTAACTGGGTTTGTAGCTTGACTTCTCTTTCTTCTCTACATTTCTCTAAAGACTCTATATACTCATAAAGGCTCTGTAGAGTAACTGTGCTAAGTCTACCTTTGGTAATCTTTGGTAGTTGCTGTGAATTATTCATACTTGAGAAAATATGAGAAAATATGTATTTGAAAAAGATAAGGAATGTGTGCACATGAATATCAGCAAACCAGACAGCTGACCTTTAATCAAGAAAATTCACAGCAAAATTTTCAGCGCAGAATTTTCACCGCCGCTGACCTTTAATTAAGAAAATTCACAGCAACATAATCGAATATTCTCCTTGAAGGATGGGATAGGCGCAAAAGTTTTTCGGCATCAACAATTGGAAGATCTGCTGGTTGGTCACTTTCGTGATATGATGACTGAACCTGTTAGTGACCAAACAGAGGCTATTCGCTGGATTACAGCTTATATTCTGGCAATTGTATCCCGGGACCAAAATCTTGCCTTAATGCGTAGTATTACTTTCACAGAGGTGGAGGAAGTTGTTCAGAATCTCCCTAAGGGTAAAGCTCCTGGCCCTGATGGATTTACAGCAGAATTTTACCAGGCCTGCTGGCCTTTTATGGGCCATGACATTTGGGATTTGGTTGAAGAATCACGCAGGACACGGCAGATCTGCCCCGCCTTAAACTCCACTTTTATTACTTTGATCCCCAAACAAACTCATATGAATACCACGTTAGGCTTTCGTCCAATAGCGCTATGTAATGTCATTTATAAAATACTTTCTACCATTATGGTCAATCGGTTAAAACCAATTCTCTTGGATATTATTTCGCCGGAGCAAACGGGATTTGTTAAAGGTAGGAAAATCTTAGATGGGTTGGTAACATTTCAAGAGGCAATTCATTCTTTGAAACAACAGAAACGACAAGGTATGTTGGTTAAACTAGATTTCTCTAAAGCTTATGATAGGCTAAATTGGGATTATCTGAAAGCTGTTTTATTATCTTTTGGATTGATGGCCGCTGGATCCAATGGTTAATTTCTTGTATATCATCACCGAATTACTCAATCCTGGTAAATGGTATTCCTAGTTCTACATTTACTGCGAATAGGGGTTTGCGCCAAGGGGATCATATCTCCCCTTTCTTGTTTATTATTGCTGCTGAAGGCCTGGGCTGACTTATTAAGGCGGAGGTCGCCAATCACACGTTCAAGGGTCTGAATCTCTGGGGACGGGATCTGACGCTCTCACATCAACAGTTCGTTGACGATGTTATGCTTTTTTCTCAAGTCTCATTAAGGGAAGCTATTTCACTATTGCATATTCTTAACCTTTTTATGGAAGCCTTTGGTACTATGATCAACAAGGACAAATCTCATATTTATTTCTTCAATACTCCAGCACCTATTGAACGCTTTATTGCACATACTCTAGGATTTCAACTTGGTCATTTGTCGTTTAAATATCTTGGTTTTATGCTGCATATGTCATCCTTCAGTGCAACAACTTGGGAAACTTTGATTACTAGTCTTCGTCTCCGTTTGCAAAACTGGGCCCTTCGAACGCTCAATGCACCCAGTAGAGTTATTTTACTCCGCTCCGTCTTACAAGCTATACCTATTTATCAGTTCTCAGGCCGCGCAACTCCTAAAAATTTCTGTGCTACCTTGGTTAGTATTTTCCGGAAATTCCTTTGGCAAGGTACGCAAACTAAGCACAAATGGGCTTTATTATCTTGGGAGAGGTTAATTAAATCTAAACGATTTGGGGGACTCGGGCTTCGGGATCCTTTCATATTAAATCAAATAATGGGGGCTAAACTCTGGTGGCGATGGGTCCAGGGTGGCCAGGACCTTTGGAAGCGCATTTGGCAAAATAATTATGCAATGCCACACTCAACTGTGGGTAGACTGAAAACTACCTCTGCTCCAAAAGGATCCACTATCTGGAATTTAGCAGTGGCAAATCGAGATCTCATTCGCCAACATAGTTTCTGAAAAGTGCGGGGTGGTCACTCTACACTCTTCTGGGAGGACTCTTTGTAGCAGCGTGAAATATTATTTAGCAGACTAGATTTGGGTGAAATATTCTTATTCACTAACCTGAACCCAATACCAGACATATCAATCATTACTGGACTAATAACTCCAGTGGGCAATGGCGCGTTTGGAAAACTCGGGATCATTGTGATCATGCACCTGATACGGCTCAATGGTGCAACTTTGCCAAAGAAATGCAGACTCGCACTATTATGACAGCTGTCGGGGCAGATATTCTTCAGTGGGGCTACCGGCCTAAAGGAATGTTTACTGTCAAAGAGGCTTATTCCATTAAATCGCATAACCAGCAAGATGTTGCAGCTCCTATTTGGAATAAAATTTGGAATGGAAAATTTTGGCCAAAGGTGGAATATTTTCTTTGGATCTTGAGCTATAAGCGCATATTGACATGGCATCATTTGCAGCATCACGGTTTCCAAGGATCTTCTTACTGTATTTTGTGTTGCACCAATGAAGAAACGATTGAACATTTATTTAATACTTGCCCCTATAGTAATGCAGTCTGGGAGAATTTGGAGGTGTTGTTCGGTCGCACTGGCCGGGAACTTAGTAGTATCAACACCACTATTTGTAATTGGCGCCGTGGTGGTTTCAAGAGCGAAGTAATCAATAGGGCTTGGCGGTTGTCGTTTGGTTTCTTGTTGTGGGGAATATGGAAGGAACGGAATTCTCGCATTTTCTGAAATCTAACACGATCAGCTCATCACCTCTGGTTGATTATACTTTAGAATATCAGGGAAACAATTTTGGTGGAATGTTGGGGGGATGATGACTGGCCTGACACGGATTTAGAAAGACGCATTCTCAGCAACTTGAATGTTACTCCTCAGATGCTTGATGCTTAATTAAGAAAACCTCAGCCAATTCTCACTTCTATTCCCTCTCATTATTTACCTCCACCTTTGTTTTTCATGAAATTAAATTTTGACGGGGCATCAAAAGGGAATCCTGGTCAAGCAGGCATTGGCGGTATATTTCGTGATTCTTCTAGTCGAGTCTGTCGATTTTATTCTTACCCTTTGGGATATATTACCAATAATGAGGCTGAATTGATGGCCTTAAAGCAGGGTCTCCTTATTGCGCTTCGGGAAGGCTACCAAAGGCTACAAGTTGAAGGGGATTCTGCAATGGCAGTGGGTATCCTGAAAAAGATTCAACAGGGCAATCCTTGGCATAAAATTAGCAAGAGCTGGCGCACAGCGAAGTTGGTGGAAGATATAGGCAGTCTTCTTGGCCAACTTGGTTCAGTGATTTGTTCGCATGTTCGCCGAGAAGGTAATCAAGTAGCGGATTACTTGGCAAATTGGGCTTGTAAGCATGACAATAGACATCTGGATATCAATGGTTCACACCAGGCCTGGCAAGTGGAGCTCCCTCCTTTGCAAGTTATTGTTGATCGGGATCGTTCTCACTCACCCCTGATTGGGGTGCGTACAGGTTGAGGTTGATTGTTTTCAACCACGTGTTGGATGCATGGCTGGCCCATTATGTTTATGGTCCTTTCGTGGGTGTATTGGCTCGATGCGCTCACCTTGCCATTAATTTGAATGCCCAAGCTAGCTGGTATGATTAATTCCTTGTCAGGTGCACTCATCCCTTGTTATATGCGGACAATTGCGCATTTCCAGGTTGGTTTTTACCTAGTCTTCCCCATTCTCTTCCACTTCTATCTTGGAGTATTGTTGCAAGTCTGGGCCTCTGTCTTCCGAGCGCGTTTCCTACGGTGGTGTTTGTGGTATGTAATGGCAATTTTCTTTGTGGATACTTCTGCCTCACAGTATGAATCTCTGTTCGATTTACTTCAGATGCCTTGAATGTATACGGTTATGTTGTTTCACAGTTTCTGTTCTAACTGGGTTGTATTTAGTATTGGGCATATGGGGGAGGTTGAACCTCATTTCCGTAGCCTCCCAGTTTTTCCTCTGGTTTTTTGGAGACGCGATAGCTATCAATTTGCTTTGCATTCTATATTTCCATGGCACTGTTTTCCTTTTATATCGGGTGTATGCTCTTCTGTCGGATGTTATCCTTTCTTTTCGAAGGAAGTGGTTTTTTGGTCCATTGCTCCAGATGTTTCCCTTCGGCGGTGTATGCATGGGATTAACTCTTTTAACGTTTGCCACTGCTTCGACTTGGTTTTGGTTTATTGGCCTGCGGTTCTTGCAACTGTTATTTTAATATGCAAGCATTCTGTATCATTGCTTCTGCTAGCCAACATTTTTCGGTATTTTCTGCGGCTACATATTCCTTTCCGTATGAATTGGTTGTTGATGGGTTCTCTACGGTTACACATTTTTTCCCATATGGCACTGCTATCGGCGGGTTGCAATTTCTAGCGGTTTATGTGGGTATCTATTTTCTCTCATATGGGCTTCTTGCTGCGTCTGTTCTCAGGGGTTTTTCCTCAACAGTTTTCATGCGTTTACTCTGCCACTGTGCATGTTTCCTCTTTTGATTTCTCTGCCCACGCTCTACGACGGTCAGGCCTCTTTGCACCATTTTCAATTGCAAGTATGGTGAAACAGAATCCTAGGAGGCCCAAACACGATCGGCAAACCAAGCCTGGGGCAGGAACCAGTCGACGGGGCCGCAAAACAAATACAGAGGTTGTACAGGAGCTGGCTCAGGTTTATGAATCCGGTAATCAGGAAAAGATTAAATCTACAATTCAAGGATGGGAGGTAGAAACTGACAGTGAAGAGGTGAGTATGGATGAACAGCATGGACTTTTTAACTGATCCAGGTAGTACTCGAGGACGTGTTTCTCTCTTCCAACAATCCTTCAAGACATACTAGAAGATGAAGTGCATCCTTGCAAAGGCATTGGCAGCAACTGAAAAGCAGAGTCTTACCTCTTCCATTCTGTTTGAGTTGCAACAGCTGAAGATGGATATGCATGCCATATCCAAGGTACAGATCCAGTTGACTGATAAGGTGGGCAAGTTGGAACAGTAGGTGTAGCTTCTTCATCGTAGGCCACATGTGTTTGGGCAAGCTGATACTACTTCGGCTGCTGCTTTAGTTGGTTAACTTCTTTCTTGCTTATGTAAATTTGGGTCCTGTTAGCTATCTTTTTGGTATTTGCTGTAATTATTTTGGACATACTACAGCCCTTAAAACTGTTAGATCTAGGCTTAGACAATTCTGTTTTTGGACTGCTTACAACTTGTTGCGGTGGCCAACAGACCTGGTTTCCTTCGGGTAGGTTGAGGTCACTGCATTGGTTTTTTACTGTATGACTCTCTGCCCTTTATATTATCGTAAATGAAAGGTCCTATGAAGCTTACAAAAAAAAAGAAAATTCACAGCAAAATTTTCACCGCAGAATTTCACCACATACCCAAGTATTAATGGAGAAAATTCACCGATATCAGCAAACCAGACAACTGACCTTTAATCAAGAAAATTCACTGCAAAATTTTCACTGCAAAATTTCACCACAAACCTAAGTATTAATGGAGAAAATTCATCGCAAACCCAAGTATACCTAAGTATTAATGGAGAAAATTCACCGAGAAAATTCACTGCAGAATTTTCACCATTGACTCAAGTATTAATGTAGAAAATTTTCACCCTAGAATTTTCACCATAGAATTCACTCAGACCCAAGTATTAATCAAACCCAAGTATTAATGGAGAAAATTCACCACAAAATTTTCACCGCAAAATTTTACCACAAACCTAAGTATTAATGGAGAAAATTCACCGCAGACCCAAGTATTAATGGAGAAAATTCACCCCAGAATTTTCACCACATACTCAAGTATTAATGTAGAAAATTTTCACCGCAGAATTTTCACCACAAAATTCACCGTAAACCCAAATATTAATGGAGAAAATTCACCCCAGAATTTTCACCGCAAAATTTCACAGCCAACCCAAGTATTAATGTAGAAAATTTAAATTTAACCATTTATTAACATAAAAAACAAAACTATAACATATACTTTTGTAAAATTTAATTAAATATTAATATTTATTTTACAATCAATCTTTAAATTTAACATTAATATTTACTTCACAAATAATAATAAAAAGCCACATATGCCTCAATAAAAAATACGCCACAAAACGTTGAACTTTAAATTACCTTTCAATGTGTTATTACAATCTAGGTCGTCGTGAATTTAACTTGCCACCAATGAGCACTATAATCCAAGTAAATCCTTCCTTTACATCGATTCAAATGGAATAAAGCCCAAATATCTATTCAAATGTAGAAAATCAAATGCTAAAATATTACTTTTGAGTCCTATTTTATTATGTAAATTTAAACAGGGGCTATATTATTATTATTTTAATTTAAATAAAGGCTATATAGCAATTGGTCCAGTTTAAATATCATTTAATTAAATAAAATAAATAATAATGATAAAGATTTCATCATAAAAATAAAATAACAATAAAATATTATATTATTAAATGTTATCGCCAAAAATTAAGAAATATGATTAACTATTATCATTTGTATTAGCATATAAATATTTTAATATATATGTTTTTATATATATTTACGTGTTTTTTTAATAGTATATATATATTTTTTATAATTAAATAATATGATTTGTATTAACATATATGTTTTTTATATATATTTATGTGTTTTATTTTTTATTAATATATATAATTTTTATAATTAAATTTATTAAAATATGTTTTAAATATAATAATAAGTTCTTTTAAATTGAAAATATGGAGAAAAAACTATAATTTATGAAAATGGAAATAAGAGGGAAAAAATAAAAATAAAAAGTTAAATAAAAAGGAAATAAAGCTAAAAACAAAAAAATAGTAACTAATATAAATGAAAGTTACTAAACAACCCATAATAAAACCTCAACCAATCACCTTACAAATAAATTAATTTAAATAATAATAATAAATTACAAAAAAATGAATTCTCAATATTAAACTATGTATAACTAGCAGATTTTTTGGTTAAAAACAAACTAATACACAGTAAAAAACAAAATTGAATGACAATGCCTATCAATTTTATTAATTACAAGTGCTACATAGTAGCTAGTACCTGTTGCTTATTTTAAATATTGTTCAATTATATTGTTAAATTAAAGTAAAAAACAATGGAGAACAAAAATAAGACAATTGCATTTAGACAAGAAAATGTAGTAGCCTTTGATGTATTTGTTATTTATTATCTTTGTTCATGCTACCATTAAATATAGTCCTAATAATTTTGGATATAGTTGCATTATGAATATGGTTTATTTTCAAGTTACAAATTTTTATATTTCCTATGTTAAATACACTATGTTTTAAGAATATGATTAACTAATATTGTTTATATTAGCATATATGTGTGTGTGTGTGAGTGTGTGTGTGTTTATTTTATTTTTTTATTAATATATATCATTTTTTATAATTAATTTTATTAAAATATGTTTTTAATATGATGATGATGATGATGGTTAACGTCCGTTAAGGCCAATGTGGTCTATCAGACCTTAAGAGAGGAGAAAGAATCTAAGTTTGATTCTTCAAAATCTTGTTTCTATGGTCAAAGAGAAGAGAAATAAGTGCTCCAAGATCGGTATAGGTGGGTTGACTTAATAGGTCAAGAAGATTGGAAGTGTGGCAGATGGTAGCGAATTAAGAGTGAATGTGAGTATGATCCGGGCAGTCTAAAAGGAAGTGCTTTTCATCTTCCACCTACTTAGAATCACAAATCTGATAGATTTTATCGTTCCAAGGGGTCTTAGGAATAGACCACCATCCGGTCTCACTCCGAAGGTCATAGGAATAGACCACCATCTGGTCTCACTCCGAAGCTCATGGGAATTAGTTCTTATCTTAGCGATGTTCATTTTTTTTCTTATTGCTGGACAACATAGAGAGATCATTATGATTATCAAGGGTGGGGTTGATCACTTCCTTATAGTACCTTAGCTTCCTTTTGCCCTCCAGCTCCTGATCCCCCCACAAATTTTCTTTAAACTTGGAGGTAATAGTATTTTTGATGTTATTTTTTCTTCCCATACTGAGCTCCTCCTTAATTCCCCAATGGTTGAACCAGGACTGGGCATCCTTATGCCACCCGGGCTTGAGGCGAAGGTGAGGGTTTTGACTACAGTTAGAAGCAATTTTAGGGAGCCTTTTTTATTCCATGTTGTCAAGCTTCTTCTTATGCATAAGATAACTAAACATAGTTGTACTTTCAATGGAGGACAAACCAGATTCAATCAAGAGGATATGATATGGAGTATTGCCCTTGATCTTAAGGTTGTAGGTTATGAATTGCTTTTGAATCATCTCAATATTCCTCCATGACTCTCTGGATATACTACAACCCCAAAATTAACATCCATATAAGACAATAGGGGTGACAAGGGTCTCAAAGAGGAACCTCTTTTTACTCCAAATGTAAATATTGACCGAATTACAATTTTTTTCAAGCTCATAATAAGATTTCCAGCCCCTAATAATCCTTTTCTCGATGTTATAATTCCAGTTGAGATGATGAGGGAAGTAAATGCTCAAATACTTATAAGAAGAAACCTTCTCTAAGCACTTGTTATTATACATGAAACTACCATGGGTGATATTTTTGGATTTAATTATCACGACTTTAGTCTTATCTGTATTAACTATCATACCCATCTTGGAGTAGTAGTCATGAAGAATCTGGAGCTGTTTGTCAAAGTCATTATGAATTTTTGCAAGAAGAACGATATCATCGGCATAGAGGAGAAGAGTAATGACAACACCAGCAAGCTCGGTGCCCTTGCACCCCGCATATTCCAAAAACTCCTCTAGCTTATCGATGTATATATGCCAAAAAGGGTAGGGGATAGGGGACACCCTTTCTTAACTCCAATATTTCATTTAATGTCTTTATACCACCCCTCGTTGGTCTTAAGCTTAGAAGTGATAGTCTCGTAGAGACGGATCACAACAATCCTCAGCTCAAGAGGGACCATGATCTCTTTAACTCTCTCCCAAATTTTATCTTGAGGAACAATGTCGAAATATTTTCTAAAGTCCACAAAGAAACAGATGAGATCGACTTTACTATTGCGACATTCCGCCGCAATGATTCTAAGAGTGACCGGATGGTCAATAGTCGAGTGATGTCTCCTAAAACCAGCTTCCCCTTTAGCTCTTTTTCCCCAGATTTCAAGCCAAAGGCTAAGCTTCTTCTCCAAAATGAGCCCATAAAGCTTGGTCAAGATATGGCTAACCATAATGGTCTTGTAGTTATATGGGACACTCTTTTCCCCATTTTTAAATATAGGTACAATAAGGATTTGTGTCCTAAGTCGAGGGAAGCCATACGTTATAGCGAAATTGAGAAGCTTGTGGAGATAAGGGATGAGGATAGAAATTCCCATTTTAAGCATCTAAGTTTGGTATCCTTCAATATCTTTAGCTTTTCCATTAGCGAGCTTATTAATACTCGACTCAATGTTGTCAAGAGAGAATACATCTTCCTTAATTGGTGTGATTAAGACGGTGCCCATAGTGTCCAGAGAGTCATACAACTTTTTAAGGTAGTTGTCCTAGTTTTCTAAGGGGATAGAATGGTTATATTTGGTTTTACGGACAAGAACATTCCACCAAAAAAATTTTGGCGCGTCTTTAGAAAGGTGGAGAGGATAATATTGTATTTTATTAATATATGATCTTTTATTCCTCTTGATGATATTTTTGTATATATTGATATTATGCAAATTAATGATTTCATTAGGAGCGTCTCTTATCGCTTTCCTGGCAATTTTGCTTTTTTTTCATACCATGGATTGGAAGTTATATTAGATTGCTTAAACGAAATCTCATTAGAAAACTTACTAATGGTATTGGAAAGGATAGTAGTGAAATGGAAATAAATTTTATCAATGTTATTATTATAATTCATGGGCCTAAATCCCTCTCTAAATCCCTTAAGAAGAGGTCGGTTTTACTTCTATCGAAGCGAATGTGTCTTTTTCTTTCACTGGTCTCCTGCATGTGGGTGGTATGCATAACAAGATTGAGGGATAGAGACATATGTCGGTGGTCAGAGTCAGGGTCAAATCCATTAATAAGCTCAAAGTTTGTAATATGGTTGAGGACTAGGATGTCAAAAATTGCATAATCCACGACACTGCTACCCAACGCATGGAAACATGTCATCTGACTGGAGAGGGGCCACTTGTTAATACCATTACAAATAATTAGGTCCTAGGAACTGCAAATTTTGAGGAGCTCAGTGCCGAATAAGTTCTCGGTAATGTCTTCAAATTTTCTCTTGAATTTGTTAGCTAAGTTACTATCTTCATCCAGCCACAAGGGATCAGGGTTAGAGTTGTTGCTTAATGTAATGTCTTGGTTAGTAGCAGTTCTAGCATTAAATTCTCCAAGTAAAAGGATATTACCATCATTTCTGAGGTTGAAGATGTATTTTTCTAAAGAATTTAAAATACAATTCTTATCTAATTTGTTCTTCTTATAGGATGTAGAGTTGATAGGAACAAAAAAGAAGGTTGCAAGAAAAATCCTATTGGTGGTAGAATTAGAGATTTCGATCAAAATATATTGATTGAAAAGGTCGATTTTATGAAGTTGGATGTGAGAGGAAAACACGTTCCTTATATAGCAGGCTATACCACCAAAACCCCTCCGAGAGGATTTCTTATTCCATCTAGACCAAAGAGTGAAACTATCAAGGTGAGGGAACCTAGATTCATCGTGCTCCCATGTTTCAACTAAGAGAATAAGGTCAATATCACTCAGGATCCAACTTAACATAGGACCTTTACACCATGGAAAGCCACTGGAGTTCCATTAGAGGATCCATAGTGATGCAAATCCATATTTATCACTCGTGCTTGAGATTCTATCTCTAATAATAGCTTTCATATTCCTAATGATTGCCCATTTCCCGGCCTTTCTTGCATCCTTGACCTTTCAGACTTCTTTCCTAAGTTTAGCTCGGTCTTCTAGAATGAGATCTTCATTTATAAATATTCTTTTTCCTTTTAGGCTTGGGGATTTCCTGATTATATCCAGTTTATGTTCATGACAACTGACCTTGACATGGAGAGTCTGTGTTTATGCTCAAGTATCTTTCTAACCCTTATTGCTTCCGTGAGATAGGTTGTTTCAATTTGAGATTTTGTTTTTGATTGTTCTTTAACCATTTCTAATGTGTTTTCATTGTTTTGTTCTCATATACCCACAACTATAAGATTTAAGGCTCGTTTGTGGCACTCATGGTCGAGAACAATTAATTTATTAATTTCTTCTTTGATGGATTTAATATCTAAGTTATTTTATGTGTTATTTAGAGCTGAATTATTATGTAGTTATTTTTTTAGATGTTTAATCTCACTTTTCAAGGTGTCATTTTCTTCGACCATTGTTTTTTTACTATGTTCTATTTCTTGAATTTTACCTTTCATTTCTTGGAGTTCAATTTCGAGTGTGGTTATTTTATTTTCTAATGATTTGTGGTTGCTATCAAGCATTCAGTTAGTTCTAGTTTAAAAATATTTTCTCTTTCTTCTCTTTGTCTTTCTAAAGACTCAATGTACTCATAAAGGTTATCTAATGTAATTTTACTTGGTATGCCTTTGCTAGAGGGGGGCTTAGAAATATGATGGGAAGTATTCATAGTGTAATAAAACAAAACTTAACACGAGGAGGGTAAATGAGAACGTGTGCACCTGTAAAGCAGAACCAATGTGAGGTTGTCACTGCGCCTTGGAGGCTGAGTCTTTGGAAGATATTTATCTTGCTCAATGCATATATGAACCACCGTCGAGATACAAATAACTGCAGAGATCAATGTGATAAAAAAACTTTGGCCCCTGTTATATCCCTTGCTTATAAGTTGTATCCTTGGCTCTTGCTTCTTCTATGAATTGCACTATTACCGGATGGCCGATCCCTTCGAAGTTGAATTTGTGACACATCTAGACACTTCAACAATACTGCGTGTAACAACAGTCGCAACACTCTCTCTGTAATTTGACTCTCTAGCAACGATCCTGTGAAACCCGTGGTGCTCCAGTGGGGTTAAAGTCATGACAGAAATTTAGAAGCGGCTTCAAGTTTGATCACCTTCATAACCTATGCACAGAGCTCAAATAATAGAAGACCCACATAACTATAATGTGACTAACTCAATTTTAAAATGAAAACAGAAAACAAATAGATTGGCAAGGCCATTGTAGAGTCTGCAAACCGAGACTGCAGAGACTTGCCCAACGATTGGCACCTAGACCGTAGAGACTTGCCTTACGATTGGCACCCATACTGCAGAGACTTGCCCTATGTTTGGCACCCAAACTGCAGAGACTTTCCCTTTGCAATTTGAAGCAACTTATGAAATCAGATTGAAGAAATGTGATACGTGTATTTGTTGCGGAGTCTGCAAACCAAGACCATAGAGACTTACCCTACAATTAGAAATAAGAGGGGAAAATAAATATAGAAAAGTTAAATAAAAAAGAAATAAAACTAAAAACAAAAAAATAATAACTGATAGAAATGGAAGTTACAAAACAACCAATAATAAGACCTCAACCAATCACCTTACAAATAAATTAATTTAAATAATAATAATAAATTACAAAAAATGAATTCTCAATATTAAATTATGGATATATAACAAAATTTTTTGGTTAAAGACAAACTAATACACAGTCAAAAACAAAATTGAGTGACAATGCCTATCAGTTTTATTAATAACAAGTGCTACAAAGTAGCTAGTATTAAATATTGTTATATTGAAGTAAAAATTAATGAAGAACAAAAATAAGACAATTGCATTTAGACAAGAAAATGTAGTAGCCTTTGATGCATTTGTTATTTATAATCTTTGTTCATGCTACCATTGAATATAGTTGTAATAATTTTGGATATAGGTGCATGGTGAATTTGGTTTATTTGACAAGTTACCTTTTTTATGTTCCCTATGTTAAATACATTATGTATTAAGAATATGATTAACCAATATTGTTTGTATTAGCATATATGTGTGTGTGTGTGTGTGTGTTATCTTTTTTATTAATATATATAATTTTTTATAATTAAATTTATTAAAATATGTTTTTAATATAATAATAAGTCATTTTAAATTGAAAATATGGAGAAAAAACTATAATTCATGAAAATGGAAATAAGAGGGAAAGAATAAAAATTAAAAAATTAAATAAAAAGGAAATAAAACTAAAAAAGAAAGAAAGTAACTAATAGAAATGGAGGTTACTAAACAACCCATAAGAAGACCAAAACCAATCACCTTATAAATAAATTAATTTAAATAATAATAAAAATTACAAAAAATGAATTCCCAAAATTACACTATGGATAAATAGTAGAAATTTTTGGTTAAAGACAAACTAATACAAATTCAAAAACAAAATTGAATGACAATGCCTATCAATTTTATTAATAACAAGTGCTACATAGTAGTTAGTAAGTGTAGCTTAGTTTAAATATTGTTAAATTGAAGTAAAAAATAATGGAGAAAAAGAATAAGACAATTGCATTTAGGCAAGAAAATGTAGTAGTCTTTGATGCATTTAGTATTTATTATTTTTGTTCATGCTACCATTGAATATAGTTGTAATGATTTTGCATATAGTTACATTGTTAATTTGGTTTATTTGTCAAGTTACCAATTTTTATATTCTCTATGTTAAATACATTTATACTAATGGTTGGATGTTTTTTTTTAAGTGTTATATATCTACTTTATGTTAGGTATAAAATGAAGCATCAATCTTAGTTCTATTAAAATATGTTATATTATGTTAAAATATGGTATATTATGACATAGAGGATGTCTATTGATAAATTGTGGTCAATAATTCTATAATTATATGTTTTAATTATTTTTATCTTATAGTTATGGTTAATAATCTTATGATTATTATATTTTAATTAACTATTTTATGGTTGTTATATTTTACTAGTTTATGTTGGTCCACGATGTCTTAGATAAGCGGTGATAGAGTGCTTTGTTAAGGCACTACTTGATGTGAATTCATCGGTTCAATTGTTAAGGCACTCCTTGATGATAGTCATTGGTTCAATTGTTAAGGAACTCATTGATGTGAACGATGATAGGCGGTGATAGAGCTTTGTTACTTGGCACTCCTTGATGACAGGTTCAATTATTAAGGAACTCCTTGATGTGAAGTCACCGAGTGAATGTTTAGTGTGAATATATGTAAGATGATTAGTAATTATGGTTAATGATCCCATGATAGTTATGCTATAATTAATTTAGTGATATATTGGACATGATGAAGATGTAGTCCTCCCATGCTTACAAAAAAAAAATATTTGCACGAGTCCTCTGAAATGTTTTTGCATGAGTCTTCTAAAATTCTCACTGTGAATATATGTAAGATGATCTAGTAATTATGGTTAATGATCTCATGATAGTTATACTATGCTTATAAAAAAATATTTTTGCATGAGTCTTCTGAAATATTTAGTATGAATATATGTAAGATGATCTAGTAATTATTGTTAATGATCTCATGATACAAAACAAATATTTTTGCATGAGTCTTCTGAAATCTTCAACATGAATATATGTAAGATAATCTAGTAATTATGGTTAATGATCTCATAATAGTTATGCTCTAATTAAATCAGGTTGAAGGCTTTTAGTTCTCATGGAATAGGGAATTCATGGAAATGGGTTTTTATACCTTGGATATAATATTGAGCCATTTGGATACAAAAACAGAGATTGGATGTGGCTGGTGGACAAGATTAACAGCAAAATTAGTAGATGGATGAATAGATGGTTATCAATGGGCGGTCACCTTATTCTGATCCAGGAAATTCTATCACAATACTTGGTGTATTGGGGGCACCTTTTCTATCTGCCGGACCTCATCATTGCCAAGATCAATCACCTCGTTGCAAATTTTATTTGGGGAGACTCGGAGGAGCGCCACAGATACCATCTCTATAAATGGGAGTTTCTATGCAGACCAAAGGCACATGACGGATGGGGCATATTAAATCCAAGGGTCTTCAATAAATCACTGTTAAAATTGCTTTGGAGAGCCATTACTACTGCTGGTATATGGGGAAAGATAAACACATGTAAATATCTTAATGGGGATGCTTTACATCAAATATTTTGTTGTGATATACCTTTTCCCATTGCAATATCTACTATTTGGAGGAGCTTCAAGAATATCATGCATCACGTGGCTGATCGTATGGTATGGCGTTTTGGGGATGGCCGACATATTCCCCTGGGCTATAAGAGTATTCTCGGGGTCCCCACTGAGTCAAATCCTACTCCCACTTTAATTCATCGAATTGCACATAGAGGCATTATTTATCTATCACAGACCATACTCTACTGGTCTTTTCATGCCCCAGTATTTAAATCTGCTATGCAATTGGGATTACAAAATTCGGATGTGGAAGACTGGAACAAGACAATGGAGGGGCTTAGGATGGCGGGTTTGTGTTTTTCACAGGAGGGGGATCAGATTGTCTAGAATGGGCCCTATAAAGATGGTTCTATCATTTTAAAAGATACTTATATATATATGAATTATCAGCTCTATGTCGATCAATGCACAAAGATCTTTTCTCCTTTCTGGCATAGACATATCCCGACTAAGATAACATTATTTGGTTGGCTGACTTGGAAAAACAAGATATTGACTTGGGATGTACTAACTAAGCGGGGAACTATGGGACCAAGCAGATGCTCCATATGCTGCTCACAGGAGGAAACAGTCAAACACATCTTTTTTCTATGTCCTGTTGTGCTCCAAATTTGGAAGTTATTTATTCACTATCTTATTGAGCCCACATGGACTCCAAATGATTTTATTTCTGCTGCTATCAGATGGGATAAATTAAATGGAAAATTCAAATCTCTCCCGTTCTTTTTCACATGGGAAATATGGTTAGCTCGGAATCGGCTCATCTTTGAGAATATGCCTTTTATTTATCACTTCATTTTTAATGCTATCATGAGATGGATGGATGATCGGGTTCCAGCTGCGGTGGACATTGTTGATGGCTCTCGTAGACTCTGGCCTCACGAGATTTTTATACCAGCTATTTTCTTTGATGGGGCATGTGTGGATGGCAATATGGGATGCGGTGATTGGATAAAAATTTCGGGCAAGGATAGGATTCACATCTTTTGGAACGGGGGTCCTGGTACTAACAATAAAGCTGAACTGATGTCTTTGTGCGGTGGCCTCATAGCTGCTATTCATTTGAATTTAAAAGACTGCTGCATCTATGGGGATTCCAAATTTATCATTGGTTGTGTTACGGGCGATATTAATATGATCTCCCTGGGTCTACAAGGGTGGCTACAGAGGACCCGAAGATTATGGCAAAGACTGGGCAATCCACCAATTCATCACATCTACAGGGAAAACAACATGCGAGCCGATGCATTATCAAAACGTGGTTTAAATGCTAACATTGGTTTCTTGCAGGTTGCTCAGTTCAGGGATGGCAGGTCCATCTGGAATACATCAATTCATGTTCCTTAACCAGAATTGGTTTATCAAGTGAGCCTGTTTCAATTTTTTGTCTTCAAGGTTTACAGGCTATTTCTATTTTTGTTTTCAAGGTTTAGTTCTCATAGCGGAATGGCGGCTCTATTTTGATGGTGTGCTTTTCGTTACCTTCACCTTAATTTTATCAAGCGAGTCTGCGAGTTTTCATTCCCTATCGTATAGATCCAACTATCATCAAGCGAGTCTGCGAGTTTTCATTCCCTATCGTATAGATCCAACTATCATCAAGCGAGCCTGTGCATGTATCAGTTGACACCCTCCATTTTTATGCTCTGTTGTTATCAAAGATTGCATGGTGGGTGTCATATTCAAGAATTTTGATATTGATATGTTTCTAAACTTTTAGACAATGATTTACTACCCACTGTTACTATTTATATATTACATGGGTGCTAAGTTATGAGATTAAGCTTAATTTGTATGATGTTCAATGAAGGCATATCATCTATTGGTTCTTGAAGTGATAACTCCTGAAATGTTTCTATCCGATTGGGCTATTGTGTGTCTGTATTTTTCTTTCTTAGGAAGGTTATGATTCACTTTACCTAGTCTGGACGTGATGTTTCTCTGCTTCGGTTCAGAATGTAATTATGTAATTATTTGATCAATGAATTGTTAATATACAATGTTTTTTTCTTCTGAAGAAAAAAAGATCGATCAATTTCTTCCCCTTTATATGTGACAAATGTAAGGTCCCTGGAGACACCTTTAATCCCCTTTTAGATAGCTAATCTGCTCTAGTATTGCTCTCCCGATATACATGTGAGAGAGGAAGGTCATTTTGCTTAAAAAGAAGTCCATATACACGGTCAATCCACCCCTGCAACCCTTAGCCCTCCCACAAATATCATCCATAATAATTTTTGAATCCCCTTAATATTGTATTTAATAAAATTCTATAAATTTGAGATTTAAATCGTAATCAACTTAATATCATTCATAATAATTTTTGAATCCCCATCATATTTTATTTAATAAAATTCTATAAATTTAAGATTTAAATTGTAATCAACTTATAAATTCCTTATATTGAAGTTATACAATTACCACTAAAAATACATCGTGTAATTAAATTACATAACATTTTTAGGCCATAAAAATGGGCGAACCTAAAATGTTTTATCCATAATGCATAAATCTTAGAATTTTCATGCCACATAAAACACAACCACCTAATCTAGAATGTCATAATGGATAACATCAAGAAGGTTGGGCCCAATAGAATTTTGATTATCACTATCAGTGCGCCAGTAATTAAAATGAAACACCATATTAAGCTTAGAAAACGTGTGAGCTAAAATAAGAGTTTAAAAGATTCAACCTTTTGAGCGTGCTGACAGACATTGCGAGAATATATGCATTTTAAATAAAAAGTACTGCTGGTCACGTGCAAATAACGATGGTGATTGATGTCGAAATGACCCGGAGCTTAGCGTTGATCGGCAATTAAAACCATCAATCAAGAAAAATAAATTAAACTAACTAAAATAAATAAATAATAAAAACAATTAAAGTTCTACCATAATAAAAGGGAGTAGTCTAGCAAGGCCGCGATTTGGCCCGGAAACCCCGCCCGTCGGAAAACTTCAGCTGCCCGTTAATGGAGAATATCAATGTCCTTTTCACTTCGCAGAGTGTCTGGGGATCACCGCTTGACCACGTTGTCAGACCAAGAAGGCGGAGACAAGCTCCACTCTCCAATGTAATTAATGCAAATATTGGATATCATGATCCGACATCTAGCTTAAGCGTGGATGGATTTACAAAATGTATTCAATGCCTTATCAGGTCCAAGAATTTCAAATTCAGGATTCCCGCTAGAAATTTAAATTTATGTAAATGTTTTTCGCAGCTTTGGCGTTCAATGAGAAGATATGTGTGTTGGTGAGCTCCATAGTTGTTTTTCCCAACATGATAGCCTATCCAGATAGGTACCAGCTTTTAGGCATCGTCGTTCTCATTTTACAGGTCAAGAACCAGTGAATCCAGGGATTCATGACAGTTTCAAAAATATCAGTTGCTGCCCGCGCCTCTTGTTGGTAGAGATTGAAGCGAGTTCGGGATCCATACAATGCAAATCCTGCCTGAAAATATGCACGGGCGACCTCTTCTGCCGTGGTGAAAGTGTGAATCCTTTGCCAGCTCTCTTCCAGGCTTTCCAATTTTCCACTACCCACATTTTCCTTCGCATTTTCGTTCTTCAGTGGAAGTGTTTCTGCGTTCCATGACTTTCTTGGAAACACCTCCTTTCGTTTAACATATTAGAGTAATTTCTGTTATGGATTTCGAATGTATTTGTAAACAAGTATGTTTGTAATATACTGGGTAGTGGGAATACATTCTATTTCTTTGCAGGATCTTGTGGTTGTTGTTATGCCTAGCTTTTATCGATGGAATCAGCGCAAGAAATGCGGGCCACCGAGATTTCTCATGTCCCGGGTCGTCTCAATGGATAGGGACACACTGTTGTGGGTTAATGGAGTCTGTAAATAAGCCCGCTCGAGCTCAGTTGATTACTCATTGTCTTTTATCATTAGTGCAATTAGTTTCCGTGGCACAATTAACCGCATCTGGTTAATGTGATGAGCTCTAACACTACCATGGATCTCTTTTTTGTTGATTATAGGCAGAACACGAGGTATTTGGGCTATCGATTCCCAGTGTGGGGAAAAATCAAAATCCATTTGATTGTCGGATTAATGGCTATGGACAGCTCTGGTTTATTGAAATTTTCTATTTGTTTTTACTTTTCTTTAGTTGCGGAAGCAACCAACATTATGTTGTAAATCTATTAGTTATCATGTAATTTACAAACATTAAGCCTCGGTTTTTTAAGTTATCATGTAAGATGATAATATTATCCTTAAAATTTGCTAGCAATTTTTATTTTTTTAACTATAATTTTTATAATTTTTCATATTTATTTTTATGCACCATTTAAATGCCATAAACTATATGCAACGTATGTAATTTTGTTAATTTTTTTTTTTATTATATAATTTTTTTAATTTGTATTTATATATATTAAATGAGGAAAATATTGTCAAATTATTAATGGAAATAGTTATTCTTAGATGTTATTAGCTAATGTAAGTTGACTCATAATTGTCTTTAAAGAAAAACCATGCCATCTAAAATTACATATATTTTTACATGTTATTTATATATTATGTATAATATGTGTTTTTTTACTGTTATCAATATAAAAGTGATTTTTTGTTTATATAAATTTTGTCCTCATCAATCTTAAAATATGGTTTAACCAAGTAATATGATAGATGTATATAGATGTATATATGTTATATTGCTTTGAAAAGATACAAATTCAATAACGTTCATTCTTAGGTCAAACTAGCTCATAATTTCAAAGATTTTATAAATGGTGTTCAACCATTTTTTAAAATTTCTCAAGTAATTTGGTCAAATCTATTAACTATACTTTTGAAGAGAAAAAAATGATCTCATCAAATCCATTTACATATATATAACAATGTCCGCCAGTAATATTGGTAAAATGAAGGTAAATATCCATGCCATGGTTTATAACAAAGATATTTTTAATGTAATTTTTATAAAAATATTCATCAACTTGAGTTAAGAAAATAAATTTACATTTTAAAAAATTAAGAAATTATTTTTTTTAATTTCTAAATGTTCAACGTAATATTTTTTTCAAAACTTTAATAAACTTCATAAAATAAAAAGCAATAAAGCCTACTCTTGGCCACTATAATAATATGCATGGCATGCATTTGAGGAAATTTATATTCTTCAACAAGTAAAAAGGATGGAACTCTCGAGTTATCACCCTATCTTTTGAAAGCCCCAAACCCAATTGCTTTCATATTCAAGTATGAATGTACTTAAAACAACATAGCTTCAAATAGTGATACATTTGAGATCTTCATATCCAACCATGAAATTAATCTATTTCTAATAAAACCAATAAATATATCTATTTTATAAAAAAAGCTAAAATTATCACCCACGTACATTAAATAAATTGCGTTAAAATTCTCAAAATAAAATAAAATAAAATGTTATTTCAAGTAAAAGAATAAGAAAAATCAAACTTATTTTGAGATTTTCATATTCAACCATGAAATGAATCTATTTTATAATAAAACTAATAAATATATCTATTTTATAAAAAACTTAAGATTATCACCAATTTACATTAAATAAATTGCATTAAATTTTCAAAATAAAGTAAAAAAAATGTTATTTCAGATAGAAGAAGAAGAAAAATCAAGAATTTTTTTATTATATTGGATCACAAAAAAAAAAAACCTTCGTTTTAACCATTTTATCTACATAAGTAAATGTTTTACATAACAATCAGTGAGTTTCAACCTTTAAATATGTGGTGTAGATTTCAAAATGATTAATGTTTAATTGTAAAAGAAAGATACCCATCACAGCTTGAGTCTCTACATCCATAGAGTATATTTAAGAATGAATTTTGATAAATATGTCTAATTAATTTCAAACTATATAAAAATTTGATTAAAATATAGAATAGTGAGTTTCAACCTTTAAATATGTGGTGTGTGTTTCAAAATGATTACTATTTTAATATAAAAGAAGGATACCCATCACGGCTTGAGTATCTACATCCATAGAGTATATTTAAAAAGAATTTTGATAAAGATGTCTAATTAATTTCAAACTATATAAGAATTTGATTAAAATATAGAATAGTGAGAAAGATGTATCTATTAAATTTAATTTTTGGTGGGTTTGATTGCCTATTTCAATAGAGAATATTTAGAAAGGAATTTTGGTAAAAGTATCAAAATTAGTCGTAAATTAAACACCAATTTTATAATGAAATTTATTCCAAAAAAACACATCAAAATTTTATTATAATTTAATATAAAAATTATAGAAAAGTTTAAAATATATAAATAAATTTTGATTATAATTATAAATTGATGATGATGATGATGATTAACTTCTACTAGGACCAATATGGTAGGATGGCCCTTAAAAATGTGAAAATTTAATCAAATTTTTTAACATATTATTTCTATGTTAAAAAAGGTTGGTAGTATGATAAAAAAAAATTGAAAATTAGAAAGGATATGAATATAAGTTGGGAAATATAAGAGAAAGTGTGTTTCATCTTCAACATTAGTAACAAATATTTTATTCTTGTGGCTAGACCAATGCCCAATTTCACTATCAAGCTCATGCGAATTAGTTATAAAATCTTAGTAATGTTGATTTTCTTCTTAACGCTAGTCAAGATGATGAATAATCATGGTTCTCAAGATTGGGGTTGATGACTTCCTTATAATATCTTAGTTTCATTTTTCTTTAACTCTTTATTTCCCCAAAACTTCTCCTTAAATTTGGAAGTAATAATACTTTTTTTAATTAAAAAAAATCCATATGAACAACTGTGAGATATAATGAGTTGTAGTTTTTTTGGGCATGTGATATTAATATGCCATGGTATTGACCCATAGTATTCTAGCAAAACCTATTTATAAATTAAGAATTCCCATGGTAAATCAGGGATGATCTTCATGGTTAATAATTTTGTTACTTGTTTTTAAATGTGTATATGTTTCACTTATATATTAATTATTTTTATAATTAACAATAGCAATAATTTACCATCCACCTAATTTCTATGGTTCAGCTAGTATTATCTAAAAAATGATATCCTCTATTCTTCAATGGTCAAGGAAATATTAGGCATCCTTATAACATCCTCTCTTAGTAAAATATAAGAGTTTTGGCAATAGATAGAAGCAAACTTAGGAAACATTTTGACTTTTATATTCTAAAAATTTATCTAGTCATAAAAATACTTTGAATAAGAGAACGACTAACTTCAATCAAGAAAATAAAATAAATATATAAAATAAATAATTATTTTATAATAAATGACATTAATTAAATTTTATGAATGAAAACTCATATATATATATTATGATAAAAAAATTATATTTATTAATTTTAAATAGTAACGGTAAATTAATTTTTAAAATAAATGATTTCATATTTTACTTCATATTTTATCATTATTAAAATATTTAAAAAATAAATTTATATAAAATAATTAATATATTAAGAAGAGCTTATATTTATTCCATATAAGTTATGTATCATGTTTATAGAAAATAAAAGTAATTTTAAAATGAAAATTCAAATATGTGCCAATGGTTCTCATCACATTTAAGCATCATTCTATGTAGCTAAAAATACAACAATATTTAACAAATTTTATGAAATGTTAATTTTTATTTTTTATTTATTTATTTATTTATTTTTTAATGTGAGGAAGCTTTAGTGTTAGATATTATATTAGTTATTTTAGTTTATAAATAAAATTTTGTAATAAAGTTTTAACTGTGTTGAAAGAATAATATTATGTCATGTTAACTAAACATTTTGACTTTATGCCAACTAAATCTTTTAACTTGGTCCATCATTAAAAAATAAATAAATATTAAAATAAAAGAATTATAATTATAATTATAATTATTAATTAAAATGTTTGGATTCCATAAAAAAATAAAAAAAATAATTATAATTAATAATTAAATCGCCTTAGATGCATCTTAATTTTGGATCTACCAAGGGCCTAGAGGATGAAATCTCTTGAGGTGCAAGCCTCTTTTAGAGTGAATAGATATTTAATCCATCTCACCCCTTAGTAAATTGAGAGGTAAAATAGATTTAGGTAAAGTGGCTCTGTTTGTATATTTTGGGGAATTTGGGAATCAATTGGAAATGACCATGCAACTAAATCAAAATTTAAGGGAAAAATTCAAAAAGTTCAAAACTTGTACAAGCTTTCACACTTAAGGATGAGGAGTGGTGTGTGGAATTTAAGGTGGGTGTGTGTTTGGACCCCTATGAGATGGACAAACAAACCTGAGATGAGAGGCATGACCTCTAACCACACCAACCAGCATCTCCTAAAGGACAGATAAGGGTGTATATATTTCATGCAATTTCAAGGAGAAATGTGGTGCAAGAGGTTGAAAACATTGGAAAAAAATTTTGTGAAGAAGGGGGAGGAATATAATTATGTGATCCATGTTAGCCAAGGCTAGCTGACGAATGCCTTTTTCCTAGTGGCATCTCTTAAGAAAAGAAAATTAAAAATATAAGAAGTAAATCAAAAGAGTGTACCGACCCCTAAAAGGAAGACATTTAGTTGCAAACTATTCAAAATTATTGAGTAAATAACATAACTTAAATTCTATTAATTGAAATTCATTTTGAAGAACACAAATTTCTATTGTTCATCAATGCACTAATGTTTATTGAAATTTTGTCCCAACAAATCCTACTAGCCAAGGAGAATAGCTATGGTCAATTCCAATTATATAGATTCTTGGTATTTAGAAACATAGATAATTACATAGGAAACTAAAACCTATAAAGGGAGGCATTTATCTAGAAGATGGGATGCCAAAGACAACAATTCACACCTTCACAGAAAAATCATGGATCATGTTTAAAAAGAAAAAGTAGAGAGAGAAGAAAGAGGTTCATGAATATTGCAATGGGAGTGTAATAAGTCTACAACCTAACTAAAAATTTCTTAAGCCATAAAAATGGAGGTGCATGGAAGTTAGAAAGGAGGTATGCTGGATCCCAACTAGAAAAATCTGAGAAATGTTCAAGTGAGAGGCAAGGCCTCAAACCACACCATCTCGTATCTCTAGAAATATGGATACTATTACATAAAAATGGATAAAATTAGTGAATGGTTGAGTAAATTTTCAAGGAGAAAATTTTCACGTGAGGCCGGAAAACATTAAAAAAACAAATAGTATATGCATAATTTTCGTATATGCACAATTTTTGTATATGTGCAATTTTTGAATACCCACAACTTCCATATATGTGCATATTTTCTGTATATGTGCATGTATTCTATATATGTGCCTCTTCCATATATGTGTATATCTTCTATATATGTGTGCATATACATAAGTTGTATATGGCTTTAGAATATAAAAGCCAAAACTAATAAATATAGCTATTTTATAAAAAACTTAAGATTATCACCAATTTACATTAAAGAAATTGCATTAAAATTTTCAAAATAAAGTAAAAATGTTATTTAAGATAGAAAAAGAGGAAAAATCAAACAATATATGGCTTTAGAAGATAAAAGCCAAAATGTTTCCTAAGTTTGCTTCTATCTCTTGCCAAAACTCTTATCTTTTACTAAGAGAGGATGTCATAAGGATGCCTAATATTTCCTTGGCCATTGAAGAATGGAGGATATCATCTTGTAGATAATACTAGCTGAACCATAGAAATTAGGTGGATGGTAAATTATTGCTATTGTTAATTATAAAAATAATTAATATATAAGTGAAACATATACACATTTAAAAACAAGTAACAAAATTATTAACCATGAAGATCATCCCTGATTTACCATAGGAGCTCTTAATTTATAAATAGGTTTTGCTAGAATACTATGGGTCAATACCATGGCATATTAATATCACATGCCCAAAAAAAACTACAACTCATTTTATCTCACAGTTGTTCATATGGATTTTTTTTATTAATAAAAATATTATTACTTCCAAATTTAAGGAGAAGTTTCGGGGATATAAAGAGTTAAAGAAAAATGAAACTAAGATATTATAAGGAAGTCGTCAACCCCAATCTTGAAAACCATGACTATTCATCATCTTGACTAGTGTTAAGAAGAAAATCAACATTACTAAGATTTAATAACTAATTCTCATGAGCTTGGTAGTGAAATTGGGCATTGGTCTAGCCACAAGAAGAAAATATTTGTTACTAATGTTGAAGATGAAACACACTTTCTCTTATATTTCCCAACTTATATTCAAATCCTTTCTAATTTTCAATTTTTTTTATCATACTACCAACCTTTTTTAACATAGAAATAATATGTTAAAAAATTTGATTAAATTTTCACATTTTTAAGGGTCAGCCTACCATATTGGTCTTAGTAGAAGTTAATCATCATCATCATCAATTTATAATTATAATCAAAATTTATTTAGATATTTTAAACTTTTCTATAATTTTTATATTAAATTATAATAAAATTTTGATGTGTTTTTTTTGAATAAATTTCATTATGAAATTGGTGTTTAATCTACTATTAATTTTGATACTTTTACCAAAATTCCTTTCTAAATATTCTCCATTGAAATAGACAATCAAACCCGCCAAAAATTAAATTTAATAGATACATCTTTCTCACTATTCTATATTTTAATCAAATTCTTATCTAGTTTGAAATTAATTAGACACCTTTATCAAAATTATTTTTAAATATAGATACTCAAGCACTGATGGGTATCCTTCTCTTATATTAAAATAGTAATCATTTTGAAACATACACCACATATTTAAAGGTTGAAACTCACTATTCTATATTTTAATGAAATTCTTATATATTTTGAAATTAATTAGACACATTTATCAAAATTCATTCTTAAATATACTCTATGGATGTAGAGACTCAAGCCGTGATGGGTATTATTCCTTTATATTAAAATATTAATCATTTTGAAATCTACACCACATATTTAAAGGTTGAAACTACCTGATTGTTATGTAAAACATTTACTTATGGAGATATCACATCATTAGGATTAAGTCTACGTTTCGAACCAACTAATGTGGTTCATATAGATAAAAATATGTTTGATTTTTCCTCTTTTTCTATCTTAAATAACATTTTTTTTACTTTATTTTGAAAATTTTAATGCAATTTCTTTAATGTAAATTGGTGATAATCTTAAGTTTTTTATAAAATAGATATATTTATTAGTTTTATTATAAAATAGATTCATTTCATGGTTGAATATGAAAATCTCAAAATAAGTTTGATTTTTCCTATTCTTTTACTTGAAATAACATTTTTTTTTTTTAGAATTTTAATGCAATTTATTTAATGTACGTGGGTGATAATTTTAGTTTTTTTTTATAAAATAGATATATTTATTGGTTTTATTAGAAATAGATTAATTTTATGGTTGGATGTGAAAATCTCAAATGTATCACTATTTGAAGCTATGTTGTTTTAAGTACATTCATATTTGAATATGAAAGCAATTGGGTTTGGTGCTTTCAAAAGATAGGGTTGAAGAATATAAATTTCCTCAAATGCATGCCATGCATATTATTATAGTGGCCAAGGGTAGGTTTTATTGTTTTTTATTTTATGAAGTTTATTAAAGTTTTGAAAAAAAAATATTACAGTGAACATTTAGAAAATTAAAAAAAAAAAATTCTTAATTTTTTAAAATGTAAATTATTTTTTCTAACTGGTTGATGAATATTTTTATAAAAATTACATTAAAAATATCTTTGTTACAAACCATGGCATGGATATTTACCTTCATTTTACCATGATTACCATGGACATTGTTATATATATGTAAATGGATTTGATGAGATCATTTTTTTCTCTTCAAAAGTATAGTTAATAGATTTGACCAAATTGCTTGAGAAATTTTAAAAAATGATTGAACACCATTTATAAAATCTTTGAAATTATGAGCTAGTTTGACCTAAGAATGAACGTTACTGAATTTGTATCTTTTCAAAGCAATATAACATATATACATCTATATACATCTATCATATTACTTGGTTAAACCATATTTTAAGATTGATGAGGACAAAATTTATATAAACAAAAAATCACTTTTATATTGATAACAGTAAAAAACACATATTATACATAATATATAAATGACATGTAAAAATATATGTAATTTTAGATGGCATGGTTTTTCTTTAAAGACAATTATGAGTCAACTTACATTAGCTAATAACATCTAATATAATTATTTCCATTAATAATTTGACAAGATTTTCCTCATTTAATATATATAAATACAAATTAAAAAAATTATATAATAAAAAAAAAAAATTAACAAAATTACATACGTTGCATATAGTTTATGGCATTTAAATGGTGCATAAAAATAAATATGAAAAATTATAAAAATTATAGTTAAAAAAAATAAAAATTGCTAGCAAATTTTAAGGATAATAATATCATCTTACATGATAACTGAAAAAACCGAGGCTTAATGTTTATAAATTACATGATAACTAATAGATTTACAACATAATGTTGGTTGCTTCCGCAACTAAAGAAAAGTAAAAACAAATAGAAAATTTCAATAGACCAGAGTTGTCCATAGCCATTAATCCGACAATCAAATGGATTTTGATTTTTCCCCACACTGGGAATCGATAGCCCAAAATACCTCATGTTCTGCCTATAATCAACAAAAAAGAGATCCATGGTAGTGTTAGAGCTCATCACATTAACCAAATGCGGTTAATTGTGCCACGGAAACTAATTGCACTAATGATAAAAGAAAATGAGTAATCAACTGAGCTCGAGCGGGCTTATTTACAGACTCCATTAACCCACAACAGTGTGTCCCTATCCATTGAGACGACCCGGGACATGAGAAATCTCGGTGGCCCGCATCGTTTGCGCCGATTCCATCGATAAAAGCTAGGCATAACAGCAACCACAAGATCCTGCAAAGAAATAGAATGTATTCCCACTACCCAGTATATTACAAACATACTTGTTTACAAATACATTCGAAACCCATAACAGAAATTACTCTAATATGTTAAGCGAAAGGAGGTGTGCCCAAGAAAGTCATGGAACGTAGAAACGCTTCCACTGAAGAACGAAAATGCGAAGGAAAATGTGGGTAGTGGAAAATTGGAAAGCCTGGAAGAGCGCTGGCAAAGGGATTCACACTTTCACCACGGCAGAAGAGGTCGCCCGTGCATGTTTTCAGGCAGGATTTGCATTGTATGGATCCCGAACTCGCTTCAATCTCTACCAACAAGAGGCGCGGGCAGCAACTGATATTTTTGAAACTGTCATGAATCCCTGGATTCACTGGTTCTTGACCTGTAAAATGAGAACGACGACGCCTAAAAGCTGGTACCTGTCTGGACAGGCTAGCATGTTGGGAAAAACAACTGTGGAGCTCACCGACACACATATCTTCTCATTGAACGCCAAAGCTGCGAAAAACATTTACATAAATTTAAATTTCTAGCGGGAATCCTGAATTTGAAATTCTCGGACCTGATAAGGCATTGAATACATTTTGTAAATCCATCCACGCTTAAGCTAGATGTCGAATCGTGATATCCAATATTTGCATTAATTACATTGGAGAGTGGAGCTTGTCTCCGCCTTCCAGGTCTGACGACGTGGTCAAGCGGTGATCCCCAGACACTCTGCGAAGTGAAAAGGACATTGATATTCTCCGTTAACGGGCAGCTGAAGTTTTCCGACGGGCGGGGTTTCCGGGCCAAATCGCGGCCTTGCTAGACTACTCCTAATAAAAGTATATATATTTTTAATCATATGTAAATTAATGTCTAATCAAAAGTAAAAGTAACCCTAATGAGTTATACCGGCTGGGCGGCGGGTATGATAAGATAGTTATAGTTCTTACATTAATGTATTTTGAAAGTTAAAAAATTCATTCATATTTTATCGCGTAGGTTAAAAAGGTTGTGTTTTCATTCAGAATTCGACAATGATTTTCAGAAATTTTGACAAAAAATTGTCCAGAATCTTGTTTACAGTTGTTAAACTTTAATATTTTAAGTGTCCTAAGAATTTTGATAGTGCTGAATCCATTTCCAGCATAAAAATAGATTCTAAACACTCCAAGCCCCTGATTTTTTGAGTTTAATTGATGGATTCCGACAATTTTCTTCCATCCAAGCTATTTCACGAACTCGATAGACAACTTCATATTTTATAGTGTACAGTGTCCGTAAAATGCCAAAAGTCGTTTATTTTATAAAGGTCAAACAAAAATTGATGAAGATTTTGAAATTTTCAAATATATTTAAAAAATAGATAACGACTACGGTTCTATTTGCAAAGAATTAGTACATGGTTTCATTTATATACACAAACGCCCAAGAAAGTCATGGAACGCAGAAACGCTTCCACTGAAGAACGAAAATGCTAAGGAAAATGTGGGTAGTGGAAAATTGGAAAGCCTGGAAGAGCGCTGGCAAAGGGATTCACACTTTCACCATGGCAGAAGAGGTCGCCCGTGCATATTTTCAGGCAGGATTTGCATTGTATGGATCCCGAACTCACTTCAATCTCTACCAACAAGAGGCGCGGGCAGCAACTGATATTTTTGAAACTGTCATGAATCCCTGGATTCACTGGTTCTTGACCTGTAAAATGAGAACGACGACGCCTAAAAGCTGGTACCTGTCTGGACAGGCTAGCATGTTGGGAAAAACAACTGTGGAGCTCACCGACACACATATCTTCTCATTGAACGCCAAAGCTGCGAAAAACATTTACATAAATTTAAATTTCTAGCGGGAATCCTGAATTTGAAATTCTCGGACCTGATAAGGCATTGAATACATTTTGTAAATCCATCCACGCTTAAGCTAGATGTCGAATCGTGATATCCAATATTTGCATTAATTACATTGGAGAGTGGAGCTTGTCTCCGCCTTCCAGGTCTGACGACGTGGTCAAGCGGTGATCCCCAGACACTCTGCGAAGTGAAAAGGACATTGATATTCTCCGTTAACGGGCAGCTGAAGTTTTCCGACGGGCGAGGTTTCCGGGCCAAATCGCGGCCTTGCTAGACTACTCCTAATAAAAGTATATATTTTTTAATCATATGTAAATTAATGTCTAATCAAAAGTAAAAGTAACCCTAATGAGTTATACCGGCTGGGCGGCGGGTATGATAAGATAGTTATAGTTCTTACGTTAATGTATTTTGAAAGTTAAAAAATTCATTCATATTTTATCGCGTAGTTTAAAAAGGTTGTGTTTTCATTCAGAATTCGACAATGATTTTCAGAAATTTTGACAAAAAATTGTCCAGAATCTTGTTTACAGTTGTTAAACTTTAATATTTTAAGTGTCCTAAGAATTTTGATAGTGCTGAATCCATTTCCAGCATAAAAATAGATTCTAAACACTCCAAGCCCCTGATTTTTTGAGTTTAATTGATGGATTCCGACAATTTTCTTCCATCCAAGCTATTTCACGAACTCAATAGACAACTTCATATTTTATAGTGTACAGTGTCCGTAAAATGCCAAAAGTCGTTTATTTTATAAAGGTCAAACAAAAATTGATGAAGATTTTGAAATTTTCAAATATATTTAAAAAATAGATAACGACTACGGTTCTATTTGCAAAGAATTAGTACATGGTTTCATTTATATACACAAAAACCGAATGTACACCTAACATTAAGCTTCCTTACTCCACGTATTTTATAATTAACTTTTATCATTGTGAATATGTAAAGGTGGCGATGGGCCCGTTTAAATATTTAATATTTTGAATTTTACTAAAATATAATACATATACAATTTTTTCAAAAATATGATGTTTAATTATTTAAATTAGATTTTTTATTTTAATATGTATACTCTTGGGAAAAAAAAAATTAAAGAGGTGGACCGACTAACTTCAGTCATATCATAGACTTTTCACTGTGTTATTAAAATCCCCCACCTGGATTTGAAATCCAACTTACCTCCCTATTGCCCTTTAATTCCTCACATTTGTTCTTCCCCTTATCACTTCTGACCACATTTGTGATGCTCGGCAGTTACATAAATAGGGCCTCGATAACAGAGAGTTAGGTTCATATTCCACAAATGTTAAAAAAATAATACACCACTTATTACCCCACTTCCATGTTTGCCACTTTGAGATAGTGTAGAAGAAGAAGAAGAATTTTTAAAGTCCATGAGGCAAAAAATAGCCTATGGGACAGATTGCTTCTCCGATTGTACCAATGCCATGCCATGGCCATGGAGCATGGTCATGGGAGCCATCGCGGATTGAAAGAATAATACGACGTGACAGGTTTCGTTGTATGAATTCGTTCGTCGGGCATTAATTAATGAGTCGTTCAGATGTTAAATCTGAATACAAACGGCGGCATACAACAGGCCGTAGGCAATCGTGCCAGTCAGCATTATATTATTCTTTATTGCCCAAGCCAATTTTTATCCATTTATTCGATGCGAAATTTTTCGGAATTAGATAATTAAAGTTAAAGTTGACTGATTTATTCTGAGTTGGGTATTTTGATTTAATCATACGTGAAAAATGCCATCAGTGTTTTTTATTTGAATTTCGATTAAAAATGTTCACATAATAGACTCTACAAATTAGTCATGATAGCAGTTTATTTTTTTTGGTTTAAAAAAAAATTAAAAATTAGAATGTTGAATTGTTTCAATAGATTAATATCACGAAAAAAAATTTGGAACATCAAAAAATCTAAAGTTTAATAATTGTAATCTAAATTTTCAAAAAAAAATTATTATTTTTTTATTATTTTGTGATTTTTTTTACACTAGACTAACATAATTAATTCTAAATTGATAAAAGTTTTTAAAATAAAACCCTATTTCTCTACCAATCCACTTTTACTTTATTTTTATTCTATCTCTGAGTTAATTTTTTATTTCAGAATGGTGAGATAAAGAACTGAAGAGTGTGTAGCCAAGTATATATGAAGGAATGATTATGATACTTAAAGTTAAATATAACATTTGAAGGAATGATTATGATACTTAAAGTTGTGTATAAATAGCGTATGATGGTCTTAAAGGTTATTTTTTATAACCTAGAATATCTTATGAGGATATTAAAAGCATTTTTTTTAAGAAAGTACTTGGTAACATTTGAGAAATATTTTAATATTTGAATGACAACTTTTCCCTCCGGATTCAAAATCTTAGTGTAATATGATGTTTTATTGAGAATTACTTAGGTTGATTTTTTCTTAATTTTTGTAAATAATAATAATTATGATAACATATTTTAGAAAAATAATAATAATTTCATGATATATTTTAAAAAATAATAAATTAAAATATTTAAAAATCTATTTTTTAAAAATTTAAATCCGGAGTTAGGTTTTAGAGGAGTTTTCAATTTATTTTCGGGTTTAATTTGTTTAGAATTTAATAGGATTGGTTGGAATTTTAATTTTTTTTTAAGTTGTAAATTCTTTATAATTTAGAAAAATTAGAAAAAGTTTAAGGATTAAATCTATATATTTAATCAAAAACTCATTTTAGAAAAACAAAGATTATGATTTAAAAAAAAAAAACAAATAAAAAACCAAAAAAATCAAGTTAATTTTCTAAAACAAATTAATATCTGAATTTTCAATCTAACTATTAAAACTTTCAATGAAAAATGTAATATTCACAAAAATGTAACATAATTTTATAATTAAATATTCGTGTTATGTGTAAATATTTCATCATTCAAATTTACACAATTAGAATTTAAATAAAAACTAATTTGTGTCTATGATTTTTTTGATTGGTGATTTTTTTTCACAAAAACATTACACAACTTCATATAGAAGGTATTTTAAGGATATGGCAATTGTTTGTTAATGGTTCTTCTAACTTGTTATCCCTACTTTTTTTTAAAAGTGAAGTTTTTATTCATTTGATGATTGCAACAACATTTTCTTCGTAATATATAATGTGAGTAAAGTTGACAATAATTTTTGTAATAATTTTTTTAATCGAGTAAATTTTATTTTTATTTATATCTAATATTTTAATATTTTATTAATTTAATTATTAATATAATATTTTTCTACACAATTGACTTTATATTTATTTTTAATTACATTTTAATTAAATAAATTTTATTTTTATTTTAAATTTTAAAATTAGATTAATTTGAGGATTAATATAATATTTTATTTTATTTATAATGTATATTTGTGTTGAGAGATGCTTTCTAGTGGAATATGGTAATAATGTTATAATGTAATATTTAACATTTTCACTGAGTCAAATTAGATAAAATTAAAAATTAAATTAAATTATAAAAATTAAATAAAATAAAAAAATTAATATAATGGAATTTAAATATTTTAACTTGGTCAAAATAAAATAAAAATAAAAAATAAAAATAACCCTATAAAAATAACATAATAATAACCCAATGGGGAAGGATATATTTAAATATTTTATTTATTTTTCATTTTATTATTATTGAAATTAAATTTTAATATAAAAAGAATAAAATGATAAAATTTTAATATTTAAATTGTATATATATATTTAAATTTTAAGTAAAATTAAATGAAAATATATAATGAGAATGGAAATTAAATCATGCTCTCGGATGGCATTTGCCAACGCAGAATATAAAGACCACTGGTTTATCCCATGCTCTTTGAAAAGCATATATTTAAACATTTTATTTATTTTTCATTATTTTATATAGATATTTTTTTTAAAATTTTAATTAAATTATATAATTATATATATATATCTATATCTATATATATATATATATATATATATATATATATATATATATATATATAATATTTCTAATGTAAAATAATATTTCCAATTAACTTTAATTATAAAAAAAAATAAAAAATATAAAAATCTCTTCAATGAACATAAGCCATGAGATTCATAACATTATAAAGTGATTTAACCACATGGATTTAGCTACATAGTTTTCATACAAGGTTTTCTGATTATCTTTTCATTTGAGGTTGTGGTGTTTCTTTATCCATAAAGTTAATTATCAATGGTTTTGGTTCATGGATTTCTTTAAAAATAAAATATAAAATAACTTTGTGAAGTGATTTAGTAATAGTGTCTTGTCCCTTCATTTAATAAATCCTTTGGATGGTTTTAATTTGAGGTTGTGGTGTTTCTTTATCCATAAAGTTAATTATCAATGGTTTTGGTTGAAGGATTTCTATAAAAATAAAATATAAAATAACTTTGTGAAGTGATTTAGTAATAGTGCCTTTCCACTTCATTTAATAAATCCTTTTAAGAGGGGATTGTCATTGTGTTGCCGGCAAGTCGTTGTAGGTTACACTAAAGACAAAAGTGGTTTATTAGTTGGCATGTTGTATGCTTTAAAGTCATTAAAAAGAAATAGAAAAGAAAATTTGATTTTTTTTTTTTTTTTGGCATAATATCTATGTTGGTGAAGCCAGTGGATTATAAGCCTTTTATTTATGAATAGTTGAATTTCTTTGGAAGTAGTTGCATGAACATTCCATGTCTCAGCACGAGTAAAGGAAATAGAAAGAGGTTGGAAAGCTTCAAGGTCACTAATGCTTAACTCTAAGAAGAGAACAATTGCTTGAAAGAGAAGGATTGGATGTATGACCAACAAGATAGACAATAGGCTAATGGTAAGGGAAACTACAATGCAATTGTTGTTTTGATATTTCATCTGAAGAACCTATTTTTGATCATATGTCTAAGATTGATGCAAAAACATCAATGACCTTAACAAAGAGTTTTTGAGAACTCCATGATGTGCTTGCAGGCATGTATAGACACCAAAGAGTTGTTTGTTGAGAAATACAATAGGTTGGCAAGTTAATTGATTTCTCATATTATGACATTATCTTGTGATGTTTCATTATTATTGTTCTTTCTTTTGATTTATCTTTTCCTTATCATCAAGACTAATGCCAAACAAGAAATAGAAGAGGACACGAGATGTAGGTACACAGCCAAGGGAAAACTTCACTCTAGGGGATGTTATCACCCTAGTAATTTCTAAAGATTGTGGGCTCTTTGAATTTTTTCAGTTTTAAGAAAACTAGGGGTAACCACAAACCCTCTTTGGAAATTTAGGATCTAGCCTTCCTAAATTTCAGAGAGGGTTGTCTCTTTTAGATTTAACTTTGTTTTTTGTTTAATATTTTAGGCTAGGTATGATTGGGCACTTGGTTTTTTATTTGAAAATTTGGAGATGGAATTCAACAAGGCTTTTCCCACCAAAATTAATTTGACGATTCAAAATTATGTTTGACTCCAAAAGCTCGACTATGAAAATGTTTCATTCCAGTGTAGAGCATGCTATGAAACATGGTATGTAATTAAAAACTACCCAAAATGTTCACAGAACAACAAATATTAGAAGAAAAATTGAAGGCCCAAATGGTGGAAAGGAGCTCAGGGTGATCTCAGGGTGTTATGTTAAGGCACTTCATGGCGTAAAAGTTACCTGCTCGAAAATACAAATTCAAAAAATATATTATTATGTTTGTCATATATTATTATTTTTTATAATTAATAATGATAATAATAAATTTTTTTAAAGTTTTAATTTAGTTAACTTTTAGAGTAGATGGTGATAGGGTGTTATTTTAAGGAAATTCTTGGTGTAAAAGTTACTTGTTCGAAAATATGTGGGAAAAAACCCATCCACACTAAGGTGAATCCACATCTCAAAAAAATCTTACACACTTCTTTGTATTCATACCACAAATATTGTTTGTGCCCTATTTATAGATAAATAAAGGAATTGTTAAAATATATATAAAACCAAAAAAAAACTTAAATAATACTACACCACTTATCAATAAAGTTTTCATCTTTAAATGTTAGTATTGAACTGGTAAAGGCTCAAAACTTTATCAATTTTTGCAGATTTTATTAGAAGGCTTGTATGTTGTACTTTAAAACTTTAGTTTTCCATTTCATAAAATTCAAAATTAAAATAAATTTGAATCCATATATATGCTCTCTTCATGTACATGATACATCTATTATTATAACTAAGCAAAGTTTCATGGTATGATATGGTTTTACATGCATGCAACATTGAATAAGATATAAATTTAAGTAATTTAACTTGCAAACTTTATAATTTGTAAATGAAACAAAATAAATACATTCTAACTACATTCATCAACAGTAATGTAACATTGATAGAATATAACATTAAATCCACATCATGAATTTAAAAGTCAATGAAGGCATTGTCATATACACATGTTCACATTCTTGTACTTGTATTCCAAATTGGTCTAGTTATACATTTTTCTCTTTTACAAAATGGGCCCATGGCCCATGGTATTCCCAACATAGATAATGGAAGGTCGCGCCCATAAATGAAATAATGGAAAAATGACATCATGACTGATTTATAGATTGGGTCTATACGTCACCCTCATCACGCTTTGCACTCCCTAGTGCATTTCAAAATTGATATTGCTGCAAAAATTAAATAACTAATTAGTTGTAAAATCCAAAATGCATAGAATCAATTGCTGTTAATTCATGATAAGATTTTGATCAACTACTCATTCTCACCATGAAGATCTAAGGCAATGGAGAAGATTGTCCTTCCTCGGCAGATGGTGGAGTTGTTGTTGATGGATATAGGCATGGTTCATGGGTGATGGATAAAGGCATAGTGGAAGTGAAATCGGAAAAAGGTAGTGGGTGTGGGCGGTGATACACCCCCACCGGTTGTACGATAGTGGGAATCACCCTAGGGCGAGGGATCACCCAAGGGGGGGAAATTGGAATGTCAAAGGTGGATGATTGAAACAATGAGAAGGGTGGATGAATAAATGGTAGGGGTGGGGATTGGGAAGAGTTTGGGGAGGTGATTATAGGCATGGGAGAATTTATGATGGAGAAAGGTGGTCGGTGTGGGTGAAAATAAATCCCCACTGGTTGTACAAGAGGAGGAAGCACCCTCGGGGAGGAAATTGGGATGTTAATGAGTGGACCAGTGTTCAAACTGCTATAGTTTTTTTCACCAACATGCTCATCAAATAATTGAATTCGACAACCTGGAACGTTGTGAGATGTGGGTCCCTCGACTGTAACAATAAAAAGTTTCATATAGTTATGAAAATGCATCGAAAATGATAATATATCGTATTTCACATATAAAAAAAAATGCCATCAAATTTCCATACCATTTTTCTGTATAATAGAATGTTGCACTAACTCAGGTATGTGGCCCACACTTCTTTGGTGTTGAGAAGATAGCTCCAGTTGCTCATCCATGTTTCTTTTTTTGAACAAACTCGTCCAACCTTTTCAAAATGTGGATCATCTTTCCCTGATTTTGACTTGCGCCCACATTGCCTTTTCTTTTTTACTGGGCTCAAGAAACTATGTTTTCTTTTAGTAGTGATCTTTGATGGATTTATATTATTGAAAAACATTCTATTGTAATCTTGACATGCTTTTTCTACCAAACTGTTAAATGCCTTTGCTTGCTCCAAATTTGTAGGTATTATGGATCTCAATTTCTCATGAGTTGATAAGTTAACACGTTTCATCTCATCATCTTCAAATAATGCACTATCTGGTCGTACATTGGTTGATTGAACATTATCAATGCTTGTTTCATTATAATAACTTATATTTGGAGGAGAATCAATGTATGGCAGAAGCTCTGTTTGGATTTCTAGGCCCAATATAGGTGTTTCATTCAAATCAGCAGTACATTTTCACCCAAAGTAATGTTACTCACCAACATCCCAACTTTCAGTACATGTTTACAAACATTTCCATTCAAGGCCCAATTGCAATTACAGAAGTGTAGATTGGAACCTTTATATATGACATCGTACCAAATATCACGTGTATCCTTATTTTGGCTATGAACCCAATAACCATTGTTACTCTTTTCATCGGGCACGCAATCTTCATTTTGGATTTGGCTAGCTCTACACTAGGATGAATTCAATTGTTCCTCAATTTTTCTAAGCCGTACAAAACCAGCTTCTTTTAAACGTTGCATATGATTGTAATATAACACAACCTTTGTCAACAACACATATATCAACCAATCGACATGTCTATGACATGCATTATTATTTTCGCTTAGGTACCTTTCCTTAATATGCCGATGATAAGATTCAATGGCATTATTTGTATCCTGATTGGAATGTGGAAAATTTCTGTATGCTTTTGCCCACATATCTGTAGAAAGAAATTTATTAGCTATGAATTAATAATACATATGACATGAAAAATAGAGTCATTAAAGCCACTTACAAGAAACTTACATATTTTGTTTTTGAATAACCAAGTTGTTTTAAAATATTCCAAAAACCTTGGTTGGTCACTGAATCTTTCAAAGAACCTTTCAACTGTCTTTTTTACAGATTCATCATCTTCACATGTGTGCATGATTTCTCCTAAAGAACGAAAAATATGGATTTGGTTTTCCCTTCCTTGGACTTTATTTCCAACATTCTTCGATCATGCACGACGAACATGCCACACACAAAATAATATTTTACAATTGATTGAAGACCTAGAATAACAAAATTTATTAGAGGGAATATACATTAACAATATTTTTATGTCTCTTATAAAAGAATAAACACATCACCTTAACGCTTCAATTTCAGCAGTAGCATCATCTGTGATGAAG